>WOXC01000861.1:0-224822 GCA_011680675.1 Gymnobelideus leadbeateri | reverse complement strand
TATTGATTAATGATACTTAGTAATTGATTGCTGAACAAGTGAATGAGTTAACTTAGTGTTCTCCATGAGTGGAAGACTTTGACGATTGTACTTTGAGATGATTGTTCTTTGCTCAAAACTTTGTGGCCACTATGGTAGAAACTATGAGGCCATTTTAATGATAAGCTGTTGTGAATACTATATTGTGATTTTGTGTGATAAGTTGTAATATTGTGAATGCTGTACCTTGATTTTTTGTGAATCGTTTGCTTTGATTTGCTATGGAATAGAGTGTTCACTATACTGTGTAATCAGAACCTTAAAAGCTGTTCACAGTAGCATTCTTCTGGAAACCTGCTTGTACATGGTATTACACTTGCCTAAACTTAGCCATTTTGGGCCTCAGTTTCTTATTATTATCTTAGTTTTTCTTGAGGGCATCTAAATGGCACAGTGGATAGAGTGCCAGTTCTGGAGTCTGGAACACTCATCTTCCTAAATTCAAATCTGGCCTTAGATACTTAATAACTGTGTGACCCTGGGTAAGTCACAACCCTGTCTGCCTCAATTTCCTTACCTAATAAAATGATTGGAAGAAGGAAATGGCAAACCACTCCAGCATCTTTGCCAAGAAAATCCCAAATGGGGTGTTACCAAGAGTTGAGGGTTCAGAAAGGTTAGTTTGCTTATTTGTCTGAGACTGGGTCTCACTATTTCTCCCAGACTGGAGGTACAGTAGCCATAGGAATGATGACCTCCTATATTTTCATCTTGGGCCAATTCTCCCCCCCCTTAGGAAGCCTAGTGGCCTTCCCACTCTAAGGGGTTCACTATACTGATACCAGACCTAGTACAGACTTAGTTTTTTAACATTCTGCAACTCAATTATCACTGTTCTTCACCACTATTCCTGGAAAGATTCATAGCAGTTAAGTAACTTGCCCATGATTATACAATTATTAACTATCAGAGTCGGGATTCCCATGCTGTCTTGGCTACCAAGTTCAGAATGATTTTGACTTGCAGACATTATTCATATCTCAATAATAGGATGAGCTCAGATACATTTTTATGTATTTCATGGATTGCCAAAGGAAGGGCAGTGGAATGATGTGTGTAAATTGCATTGTATTCATAGTAATGACATTTGTGTATGAGCTCCATCAAGGACTATTGTTTGTCCTTTGTTCTCAAAGAGCTCCAATGACATCAAGAAGGTGACACCTTGATTTTCAAGTGAATTGGACTTAAGTGAGGCAGAGCTGTGCAAAATAATTGACCTCATTTTCTCTTCCAGAGTCATCTGAGTCCAGTGGCAAGACATAGATCAGGATGCAGTGGGAGACCTTGGTCTTTTAAAGCTAAGGCTTTTCCCAGCTCTCAGTTTGTCTGAGGCAATACCTATCACGTATATAGATGACAAGAAAAGAAGTTAGGCTTATCTTGTAGCAGGATTGAAGAATGACAAATAGGCAGCCCAAATATTCAATAAGTATCTGGAAAATATTTCAAGATTGAGAGGAAGGCTTTCAGCATGGTGGGTAGATTCTGTACAAAGGATTAATGCAAACAGGTGGGTAAGAACTACATTGGAGAAGAAATGTCTAGGTCATGATCTGCCCCAGTGAAGGAAATAAACACATGAAGGAAACGGGATCCATTGAAACACGCAAAATTTTTCAAAGTTCTCCAAGATCTATTAATGAAATCTCAAAACTTAATGGGATTTGTGATATCATGACTATAGATGGTCCTACCAGTAATGTTACAGGAGTCAGATGTAAGGCTCATGGATTGTATGTGGCCACATAAATAAAAAAATAAATAAAAACACAGTAGAACACAGATGATGCTAATTTGTGGTTTTCTACATTTGAAACCATTGTCATAGATGATAACTTATCCATGTCTGCCCATTTTATGCAGCATTTGTCCTCATTTTCCCATAAGTTCACCACAAATGGAAGACTCGTTTTGCTGCCATCCTAGCTTGATTTTTATTGACATCATAAGGATATCAGGGAAGAACTTAGCTTATACAGCCCTTGAACTTTATTATCCCTTTCTCTTGTCACATAACCACATATTTTTGATGATACACTTCTTATAGTATATTTTATACTGATGTTTTAAATACTTTCTTGTTATATATTATGGCCTGCTCACACTTAGTTTATGCTTTTTTATTGCTCTCTAAATTATACACATTTCATCTTTCCAACTATACATCTCAACATGCATCTTTCATTCTAGTCAAGTCAGGCTTCTGACCATTCCTGATATACACTGTTCTGCAATTGCTTGGCTTGTCCACCCTAGCCTCTCTGCCTATCCAAGTCTTACCTGTATTTCAAATCCTAGCTAAAGTTCTAGCTGTCCTACAAAATTTCCCTAAATATCCCAGTTTATAGATCTACAATTCTCTCTCTGTGTGTCTCTATCTTTCTGTCTCTGTCTGTCTCTGTAGTTCTCTGTCTCTGTATTTCTCTCTCTCTCTCTCTCTCTCTCTCTCTCTCTCTCTGTCTCTCTCTCTCTCTCTCTCTCTCTCTCTCATGAACACACACACATTGTATCTATCTGATTACTCTGTATTTGTCTGTGATTTGGTCTCTCTCTCCATCTCTCTATATTCCTCCCTTTCTCTTTCTCTTTTTCCTTTTCTCCCATTAACTCCTTTTACTAATTATGGCTGGCACTCATTTGGAACTTTACAAGTACCATTTTATATATCTTCCCACCAGGATAAATTTCTTTAGTATAGAGACTTTTCTTTTTCTATAATGGCTCACCTTATCTAGCACGTGTCATTGTACACCACCAAATGTCTTAACTAAAGAGCAGACATTTCTTGTCTCATAAAAGATATGCTAGTAATCTCATCAATTTTGGTATGATTTTTGATGTCAGTAAATCATGATAAATGTCCCATGGGTCTTCATCAACACTGAAGTGAACTATGGACAATATGTTTATATCTATTCTCTTATCCTTCCCACTTATATCACATATCTCCTTCTTTCCTAAGGATGCAAATTCTTATTAGAATACAGAAATACAGAATAGAAGATGATGTGTGTATCTAACATAATTTTTGGATGCTCTGAAAAGCTTCTTAATTTTGTAACTGAGATGATTGTAAATTTAAATGATATTGAATAGAGCGCCGGCCCTGGAGTCAGAAGGACCTGAGTTCGGATTCGGCCTCAGACATTTAACCCACACAAACAAAAACCTAGCCGTGTGACCTTGGGCAAGTTACTTAACCCCAATTGCCCTAAAGGGGCAGCTAGGTGGCGCAGCAAGTAAGAACGCCAGCCTCGGAGTTGGGATGACCTGAGATCAAATCCGGCCTCAGAAAATGAGCACCCACACATAAATCATGACTAGCTGTGTAACCTTGAGCAAGTTACTTAACCCCAATTGCTTAAAAAAAAATTTAAATGATATATAATCCTGTCTTTTGTAGATAAGGGATTCACAAAATTTTAACAAAATTATTTTCAAGTTCTGCATCTAGTACCAAACTTGTAGGGAAGTGGAATGGTTCAGTAAAAACAGGTACTTATGTAACCAATAATTCTCACAGGCATTAATTCTCTCACTGTATGAAATTTCTTCGCTTTATTTTTCATGTCTCTAGTGGTAAAGACAAACCTGACTTATTGGAAGCAAGAGCAAATGACATACAGTTCACCATTCAATATGCTGATGTGGGGATTCACTTAATTTGATCTAACTTAATTAATTAAAGCATTCTCTTTTCTCATTCTAATCAACACATCACCTGGCTAATTCTAAATGTTTAAAGGAAAGAAATACCAAGGTCAAAATTTTTAAATGTGCTGGCGAAACTACTCTTAAGGCACTAAAGAATGCACACCAAGAAGATGCCATAATGAATGTCAAGAATTGTTAACAAATATGGAGATACTGGTGCATAAAACCAAGAGAACTCTGAGAAAACGAACTAATAGGAAGTGGGTACTCTCAGGGAGAATTTACCTGGCAGGGAAGTAGACCAGGAGAATGCTGACATTATTAGCAAAGATAAAGGTAATATTTTCTTAAGGACCTACATCTTCATTCCAACTACTGTTAAAGGTCCCCTCCAAAATCCTGGGGCATACAACTGACTCAAATTCAATGCATCACATTACCAGCTTTTGTTTTTGATCACGTATAGCTATAGAATACAAAAGTTGTAATTTGTGTTATAATTACAACAGAAAAGTTGTAATCCAAAGCACAATTATTCACAGCCCTTGTTTCAAATTGCATTATTTTCCAAGAGGCAAATGTCCAAAGCAAAGCAAAACAAACAAACCAAAAGCCCAGTACCAACAACCAACATACCAACAAAAAAATCCCTTATTTTTCTCAAGAAAAGGAATACTTTCCAAGGTTTGTACAGATATAGGCCAGTCTCTTAAACCACATAATTCTATGATGGGAACACAGATTTAGAATAATGGACAAAGAGTAGTGGAAGATTCACAAAGATTAAATTATGTTTTTGATACAAATCATCACTATAAAAAATAAGTTTCATACTACATGTCGCATATCATTTCATTATTCTAGTTTAGCAGGAAAAGGAAATATATTTTGTATTTTCAAGAGTTAGCATTGGGGCAGCTAGGTTGCACAGTAAATAGACCACCAGCCCTGGCGTCAGGGGGACCTGAGTTCAAATCCGACCTCAGATGCTTGAAACACTTACTAGCAGTGTGACTTGGGGCAAGTTACATAACTCCAATTGCCCTTCAAAAAAATAAAAGCAAAAAAAAAATAATAAGCATCAAACCACAAAGGTTATTTGATTAACATGAAATCCAGTTAGTCACAAAATTTGATTAACCACCATATCCCATTTCTTGAAAATTCCAACATCTTATCATATGTTTATACATGTAAATATATATTAATATAAAGTGTGTATTTGTCTGTGTTTATGATTTTGTATATACAGATATTTAAAAGAACTGATGATGGATGGGTAGTGCCATCTTTCTATTCAAGAACAGACTATTAACTAAACACATATGGGTCTATCCATCTAGAAAGAAAAAATAAGAAATACAAAATCAGACATTGTAACAAGATGTTTCACTAAATATTAACTTTGCTAGTTTAAAATTGATCTCTTATGCTCTTCCCAGATTTAAATCGTTATACTTCTATGATTTTAAACTATTTTGAGGAAAACCACTACATGTGATAAGCTTAGCAAAGGCAATATCTTATAGACAATTCATGGCGTATCTGTGTAGTGCAGAGACTTAGAGTTCAACTAGTCCAAAAACCTAATATTATAGGTGGTAAAACTGAGAGCTGAAGAGGGAAACCAACTACAAGATCCCATAACTAATAGGTGACAATGATCTTTCCAATAAAATTATGAGCCATTACTGCTGAGAAGCAGTTGTTAGTCAAGTAGGTAAGTTAGTCAAGTTGGTAAGTAGACCAAGATGTTCAGAGATAGTGAATAATTAAGGAGAAAGATCAGTGGAAAATTCCAAATTTCTTTCCTCTTATTATCTTAGTTACCAAGCTTTTGGCCCCAAAACAGTATGAAAGTCCAAATCATGCAGCAAAATGGAAAAGTCTACCACACATACCCAGCTTTGTGAGAGCTCTCTCTGTTCCTCTTCTTCAAAGAAGCAGTTTCAGCAAATTCTCAAGTTGAGGTGAGATACAGGTAGAATTTACATCTTCTCACTGCTGCTTTTTCTATGATGTAATAGTAGTAGTACTCGTAGTACTCGTAGTAGCAGCAACAGTAGTACTAGTAGTAGCAGTAGTGCTAGTTGCAGTAGTACTAGTAGTAGTAATAGTAGTAACACAATGATAATAATAATAATAATATAAATAACTTCTCTCTATAAAGCATTTAAGTCTTTGAAAACATTTTCCCTAAAAAGAACCCTGGGAAGTAGGTAAAGCAAGTACAAATTTGCCCATTTAATTTATGAGGAAACAGAAGCTTTGAGAGATTAAATGACTTTACTTTTGTCAGAGAGCTAATAAGTGTCTGAAGTGGGATTCAACTTAGGTTTCCTGAATCCTAAGTTTGACCAACCTTCCACTAAATAATGATGTTTTTCATTACGCTAACTTCTGGGACATTTCTATATCTCTATATAGGATTAAAATCAAGAAGCATGCCTCTATTTTTTCCTGGTCTTTGGAAGACACTATGCACAAAGTTTGCCACTATTCTCAATCAACACTAAGGCCATGTTATTATTTGCTTTTTTTTAAAATGTCTCTGTACTGGGTGGTTCAACAGAAAGGATGTCATATAATTAAAGACCTCTACTAAACCTCTTCAGCTGGAGACTAGGTACTTATTTTTTCAAGGATCCTCAAGAAGGAATTTCTATTCAATAATGATATAGGATAGATGGCTTTGGGTTTTTCTATCAATTTTTGAGATTCCCTGGTCCTATAATTATAAACCCAAAGCCTAGATCTTAAAAATACCTTAGGGCAAAGAATTCTCCCAGTTGAAAAAGAATATGAGAATTGAAGGTAACCAGAGAAAGTAGAAAAAGTCAGTGATTTCTTATCATCATGAATTAAATAACTTTTATAGTAAAAGTAACCACAAAAGGGAGATAATAAGTTATATTCTTCCTATCCATCACCTGGACACATGTAAGAATGTATAATTTTGTGAACCCCTTCCATAGAGGCAATGTGATTTGGCTGTTTTATCTCCACTAGAGTTTAGATGAGTTATCTCAACCTCCCATGTGATTTACAATGGTTGGATTACTATGTGCCCAGAAGTCCAGAAGTTTATTGCCTATGAAATTTATAGTTGTACTAATATTTACACCATCTCTTGATTTTAAAGCCATTTGATGTTCTCCCCAGTCCATTACTCTTCAAGAATTGCTATGCAATTGACCTAAGTGTTCAGGGCACATCCTACCAAATGTAGAACTCATCTTCCAAATGCAATAAGTATACAAAACTTGATGTTAAGGAGAAAAAAGTATTTCATATAGCTTAGTGCTTCCAAGGATCTATGACTTCATCTCATGGTTATTCCTTCTATTCAGATCACATATTCTCTCTAATTTACTTGTTGGTCTTGAAGAGTTGCCATTTCCAATAATAATAATCATAATAATTCTCTTTCTGTTTGCTGAGAAGCTCTGAACTTAGTGAGATTGTTCCTTGGGTAGTAGCCATACAATAGGTTAGTTGGCCTTTCTAAATGCTCTTCTGACTTAGAAGGACCTGCTAGATCTTGCAGTCTACTGACAGACTCTTTAGGGATTCAGGGTCATCTCCATTCCTTAATGAGGCATCACAGTAAGACTTTTAGGAAAAAAAACATTTCAAATCTGAAATGAAAATAATTCTAAAAACTACTAATTCATAATATTAACATTGAAGTTTTTCTTTCCTCACACTTCTACTAGGTTAGTGAATACATATTAAAGATAGATTCTTAGAATATATACATATATCCATGTATATGCATGTATAAGTACAAACACACACCACATAACTTTGTGTGTGTGTTTGTGTGTGTGGGGTGGGGGAGGGAGGGTTTGCGTAGAAACCTAGGAGGTGCAGTGGCTTGGAGTCAAGAAACGCATCTTTCTGAGTTCAAATCTGGCCTCAGACACTTACTAGCTGTGTGACCCAGGCAAGACACTTAACCCTGTTTGCCTAAGTTGCCTTATCTGTAAAATGAGCTGGAGAAGTAAATGACAAACCACTGCAGTATCTCTGCCAAGAAATCCACAAATGGGGTCATGAAGAGTAAGACCCGACAGAAAAATGAATGAACAACAACAAAATAAGTATACATATATGTAAACTACTTGAGGGAAAGAATTGTTTTATTTTTATCTTTATAAACATTAAATGTATCACTTTCTATCACACCTCAATAAATATCTACCCTTTAAAAGCTAATTAAATTACTCTGGCTAATTAACATCAAGAAATAATCATGGATCAGAGTAGATATAATAAATGTTTGTTGAATTGAATCATATTTACTTAAAACAAAACCAATACCCCATGTTGAAGCTGGCATGGTCTAGCTTCCTTGCCTACTCTTAAACTTCCCATCAAAACAAAAACAAAAAACAAAAACACCTGAGCTACTATAAAAAGAAAAATCCTTTCCACTAGATCAACAAATAAAATGATTGGTCACTTTGGATCTTTTCAATCCTCCAACCTCCTCCCACATATATACAGCCAGAAACAGGCAAACATTACTACTACCACCATTGCCATAAAGAGTCAAGTCATATGCTAATTCCCCTCCCTAAGGAGTGCAATTGGTAATACATCACTATAAATTATTCCGTATTGATTGCAAGTTTAACAGCAAGCAGATCAGACCTCTGAGGGCAGCCACGGTCATAAAGTTCTCTGATCTCAAACTTATATTTAATGTCATGTATCCTATCTTGCAAAAAGACACTAGAATACATCACCTTATAGTCACCTCTTAAAATACAATCTTTGTATTTCTAGCACAGTTGTGTTGGCAGGTGTTGATTATGATCAGTTTCAGTTCAATAGGCTTTCTTTGTTTAAGAAGAAGTCTGCCAACATTTCTATCATTTTCCTTTCTTTGATACATTTTGAAAATTCACTCCTGAAGGTTTTTAAAATTGTATTCCCTCTAGCATGGATTTCTTCTCTGGGGGTCTATTCAGGTACAAGCCAATATCCTATACCTCATCCTCCTAACTCCTATTATTATTTTTGCATTTAGCAAGCCAATCAAGTACAGAAGGGGTAGAGCCCAAATGTATCCCAATATCATCACTGATGAAAAGAGACCATGATAGAAATTATCTCCTCAGTTTTGTATTTGCGTGCTGTCCTCATTCTTGTTTGACCCATGAATGCTCTAAGGATGATCCACTTTAATTATTATCTCACACCAAACTCTTTGTATTCTCATTTTCTGAACAACTATGTTGCACTATTTTGTGATGATATTTTTTATAATTAATCATTTGGCAATCCTCTTTTATGTATCAGTGACTATATGCCAGCTCCTCTTAGAGAGTTTCTGTTAATGTGTTTGTGCATGAATTTGTATAAGGAACAAGATGAACATATAAGCAAAAGCAAAGTATATGCTTGCGGCACATATTTTGGACATCTTTAGCTACTCCACTATTCTCCCAAGAAACACATCACTGGGCAATCTCACCATCTTGCAAGATCCAATCAGTCTCCGTACTCACACCACATCAGTATCTTTGGCCTCTCAGATTTGATAATGAAATCCTAATTTAAGACCGATTTTAATTTAACCTTATTTTGATCCTCCATTTAAGAGGGAGGAGCAGAGAACAGATATCTACTCATTTCCCTAATACTCAACTCAGTTTGGATTTATTTGGCTTGTTTACCATACCTCATGCTAGATGCCTTCTCTCCCTGTCCTCTTTTGTGCTTTCTTTTGTGTGCTGTTTTCCCTCACTTAGATTATAAGATCCTTGAGGACAGAGGATGTCTTTCTTTTTCATATTTATTACCCAAGTGCTGAGCAAATGCCTGCCATATTGCAGGTACTTCTTAATGTGTATAGACAATCTACTGTTGAATGTATATGAAGTAATTTCAGGATTGAGGTAAATTGAGAAAGGTTTCATATATGGGATGACTTTAAAGCTGAGCTTTGAAGGAATATAGGGATTTTATGATGCAAAGGTGAGGAAAGGGAACCTTCTGTACATGGTTGATGGTCTGTACAATGGGACATTGGTGATGTATTATGTTCAAAGAACAGTAAGTAGGTCAGGTGAGCTATAAAATAGGAATAATGTTTAATTAGCCTAGAAAGGTGGTATGGAGTTATATTGTGATGGTGTTTCATTATCAAATACAGAAGTTTGCATTTTGTTTTGGATAAAATTGTTGTTTAGTAGTTTTTTCAGTTTTGTCCAATTTGTGACCCCATTTGGGGTTTTCTTGACAAAGACACTGAAGTAATTTGCCATTTCCTTCTCCAACTCATTTTATAGATGAGGAAACTAAGGAAAACAAAGTTAAATGACTTGCCTAGGGTTACACAACTAATAAGTGTCTGAGGCCAGATTTGAACTCAGGAAGATGAGTTTTTCTGACACCAGAACAGCATTTTATCTACTGCACCACCTTTGGGATTCACTGAAAGCTTTTGAATAGGGCAACAATGTGATCAGATTTGCTTAATAGCACATTGGCAGCCTCATGGAGGATAGAATAGCAGACTCCTCCATAATTCTATGCCAGTAGGCTCATACCATAAATCAGGGTTGACCTTGGCTGCCATGTCTCTTTACTTGGGAAGACAAAGGTTTGTTTGTTTGTTTGTTTGTTTTGGCTATAGCAATTTCTAACCTTGCTGTTCTGATAGTTTTGTACCAGATAAAATTCAATTAAAAATAGTGATTCAGTGAATGTTTTCATTTTTGTCAGTTTCTTACTTGGGGGAATCAAATTATGATCACACACACTGTATTCTAATCTTTATCCTTTAGTTTGATCTGAAATTTGTAACATTTGATCTAACTAGCCAAGGATTTAACTTCATAAATACAATTTATTCAATAATTAGTCATTTTATTTTTGTTAGGATATAACCAATTTCTCTTTTTTACATATTATTTGATCTGAAATCTTGGAAAAAGTTCTTAAAATTTAGAGATGTCTTCTACATTACCTACAAGCTTCTGATCTCTTTTCTTAATTGATAATGAAATATATTTTCCAACAGGTGTTTCACTGTCCTCCCATGTGTCAGCTTTCTCACTGAAGCCACTGGGTCTTCTTGTCAAGTTATTAATAAATTTTACTATGCTTCTTTATCATCTACAGCAGAAGGTAGTACATAAGATGCAATTATCTCAACTGAAGTCTTGTTTTCCTTATTAGCATTATAAGGGATGACCAAGCATCCCATAAAATTATATTTGTTATTGACTTTGGGCTTATAATGAAACCAACTCTACTAGCTTACCTTCTCTTCTGGGAGAGTCCATAAACTGCCCTTCAAATTAATAATTGCCTTATGTTATCTGGTTTTATGTAAATTGACAGTGCCCATATAAATGTGATTTGATTATCTAGCAGCTAAAAAAGGTTTGTATCATATCAGGTACCAATAATTAAATTTTGGATGGTCCAAGAAATGCATATTCTTAGTACCCTATGATGACTTGATTGCCTCTCTTCCACCAAGAGAAAAGGGATCACAAAGTATTGAGAGACATTTTATATTTTTGACTATTTGAAGTTTTCTTACTCACTATTGCACCCTAAATACCAAGAGACTTTTTACATATGAATTTTAACTTAAACTTTTCCTATGAGTTACCTCCTCCATTGCAATGTAAGTACTTTGAGAGTAAGGGCTGTATTAATTTACTGTTTATATCTCCTATAGTAAATACATCATTTTTAGCACGGTAATTACTTAATAAATGCTTCATTCATTCAATTACATCTATAGTCAAAAGAAATTTCAACATCTAATGGCCAACTTCCTGCTCATGATGCTTTCTGTACTTAGCTCAGCCATTCCTTACACAATATAGAATGTCACCATGCCCAAATTCAGACTTTCGCTTTCAGTTGGACATGAAGTCCTTGTTATATAAGGACAATTTGTGGCAGAAAAAATATACTTAAAATGAATCCATATAGAATTGGAATCAATATTTCATAATGAAGAGTGGGGAAAAAAGAGGTTTGATTGGGACTTTATCCTGAAAAGTAAAACTAAATTTTTGAAAATAATTTTATATTTAGGTCATGATTACAACTGTGCTTTTATAAGGAATACAAAAGAAAAATCAAGTGTTGATGATTTACTCTTGTTCTTTTCCTTTTCCTTCCTTTCCTGTTTATCCCCTCCCTTTAGGAGGGAATTAGAAGCAGTAACATACTGGATGAAACAGTATGATAATATAATATCGAATCCATTATTTCACTTTAACTTTTACTGTATGGTCATAAATAAATTCATTGTCATTATAAAAAAAAACAACTTTGGGGGGCTTCAGAAATGTTCCTAAGGACCTCTCTTAATCCTTTGATATTCAAATCATTATCCTCAGAAGCAGCTAAGGCATCTTATCAGCAACCAGGAAGAGATGGCCAACAAAGGCACTCATAGGAAGGGTAGAGATAGAAATTAATGGTAATCCTGGAATGATGATGTTTGAGTGGGGACTATTTTTACAAATGATCAAGTCTTTAGGAGATTATTATTATTATTAGTAGTAGTAGTAGTAGTAGTAGTAGTAGTAGTAGTAGTAGTAGTAGTGTGTGCACATGGATTGTTTTTTCTTCCCTCTGTAAGCTAATAGGAAAACACTATAGCCCCTAGTAATCTGACTTTAGCCTATCTTTTTGGTCATCTTTCAATCTATTCCCCCTTATGGACTTTATGCAAGGGCAGACTGACTTACCACCCTACTCCATCCCAGTATCAAAAATTTGCACCCAATTCAATTATATTGGCTGTTTTATAATGGTTTTTGATCATTCTTACTTCTTTCTCAAGAAATTCAGGACCTGGCTCACTGTCTTCCTGTCCTCTCTCAACTCCTGCCCTTATATGAAGAGACTTAGTATCCTTGTTGAGCCTATGTTAAACTCCCTAAACTCCCAATTCCAACAGTCTCTTTAAAAGCCAGGGCTACTTCTTTACTCTACCTCAACAACACAGAGGAATGGTCTCACACTGGATTGCATCCTTATCTGCAAATGTTCTACTTCTTTAAAATAAAGCAAAACCAAACAAAAAAAATCTGACCATTAAACGTATCAGACCTAGATATAGAAGATGTCCAAATATATCAGCAGTCAAAATTGAGACTTATTAATCACCTACTATGTACAGTGCATTTTACCAGGAGCTGAGCACACAAAGACAAGAAGAAAATAGTTCTTGACCTACATGTCATGACCTACATGGAATTATGTCTTCCAAAAGGAATAAATTAAATACATGGAAGAGTATGGTGTCATGAAAGTTCAGATAGCCAGCACATCTGACCATAATCTCTTAATATTGGTTTTTGTCCTTGATTCTTGAAGAGAACCATGACATCAGATTGATAATGCCATGATTTGCAGAGAATAGGGAGCAAGTGAGGGAGCGCTATGCAAAGTCACCAGTCTCACTTTCTTCTCCAGAATCATCTGGGTTCAGTGGCAAAATATAGATCAGAATGACTGGTGATGACCCCCCAAATCTTAACATTACATCTCCCTTCATGGCTTATACAAGTTTCATCTATTCTCTGTGAAAATTTAAGCCATTCCACATGAACTTTTTTTTATCCTCATTTTACTATCTTTAAACATCATCCTCCACCTCTCTTCCTTTCCCCATCTCTAATAATGAATTAACCATTTTCCCTGCCCAAATCAACTCTACCATGGGTTCTCTTAATACTATCCCCCTCCATTTCTCCAGGGGATTGTAACTCATTCACCCTGACTTTTGTCTCTTATCTTTAACTTTTACCTCTTGCCTCTAAACATGCCTATCTCCCCAAACCTTACTATGGTCTCCATTAGCTAACATCCTATATCTTTGCTTCTTATCTAAGTCAGATTCCCAGCAAATCCCACCTCCACTCATATCCTCCATTTCCTGTCCTCTCAATTCTTAAACCTTTACAATTTGACTTCCAACTCATTACAAGACTATTCAACTTTCTGAAATCTGAACTCTTATCCTATGGCTACACAGAAAGTGTACTCTTCCAAATTACCAATGATGTCTTAATTCCAAAATCTAATGATATTTTTTTTCAGTTTTCATCATTTTCTATTTGTGGCACTTGATGTTGTTGAACATGCCTTCTCTCTCTAGATACTACTTCCTCTCTGGATTCTGATGATTCACATACTTCATTCCTTCAGTAACTTGTAAGTCCCTTTAGGTCAGGTACTGTTTTCTTTGTGTCCCCAGCTCCTGGCAGAGTGCATTGCTCATAGTAGGTGAACTTCTGCTTAATAGGTTTTAATCTTCATGGTTGCTGATATATTTGAACATCCTTTATGCCTAGGAGATATTGAATAGATAGGTTGAGTGATATGTTAAACCTGTTTTTAGGAAGAATATGTTGATTGTTATGTGAAGAATGGATTAAAGAGAAGAAGGATTAGAGGTAGGGACATGATGACAAGGGAGTAGTACAATAGCACAGGTAAAAGATGATGAATGTATGAGTTAATGTAGTGTACCTATTCATTTAGGCCTTAAAGAAGACTGTAGAAGAATTAGTCCAGTCATTCAATGTTGAAAGTGACAGATATACTTTAAGTAAAAGTAGAGCAGGGCTAAATGACCTAACTAAAGATATACAAACCTGGAAGGATGGAGAGAAAAGTACTGGTAAGAAGAGAAGGATCCTAACACAGCACCCACTGCTACATCCCTTAAAATATCACTGTATATCTCAGTTCACCATCACTGATGACTCCTAGAAAAGGTAGTCTGGGGAAGGGTGGATTTAGGTTAAAAGATGAATAATTCAATTTTGGACACATTGTGGTTAGGGTGAGATCAGAATATTCAAGTAGAAATATATAGCAAGGATTTCAAAATGTAGGAGCACTTAGGGATAGATATATAAATTTTGGAGTTATCTGAACAAGAGTGATAAATGGCATCATGGAAGCCAATGAGTTAGATAAGAGAGACAGTAGAAATAGAAAAAGGTCCAGAACAGAACCTTTAGGGACACTCATTTTTAGGGGGTGGTAGAGGATGATGAGGTAGTAAAAGAGAGTGGAAGGTAATGTCCACTTAAGCAAGAAGCAAGGCAAAAGTGATGCTAGGGAAAATCAGGGTGGGAGGAGCATTTAGAAAGATAAGTTGAAAAATAATCAATACTTTAGAAAGATCCTGAAGAAAAAGGACCATTGTTATTAAGGAGTCATTCATGACCTTGGAGAGAATAGTTTTAGGTAAGCAGTGTGATCATATAGCAAGAGACAGTTTGGGGTGAAATTGAGGGGGATGACTTGCAATAGCCAAAGTTAGGAGTATGATAGGGAATCAATCAGAAATAAGTTAGAAAATTGCTATGAAACAGCGAGGGCCTAGCTGAGGTTAGTGTAATTTTTATACTGGAACCAATAAGAATTTTTCTTGATTTCTTCCAGCAGCATTTGGAGACTTGAGTATAGGAGAATAATACAAGAAGAGAGACACAAAGGATAAGTTTGAAGAATAGTACCTTGATGAAATCTTTAATATAAAGTCAAAGCTGGGAAGAAAGGAGAATAAAGTCATAATAGGTATAATGGACTAAAAGAACAAAGAGTGACTGAAGATCAATATGCCATTGAAGAGGAGATTCAGAATGATTGAATCAGTGAATGAAAAGATTTTGGGTTAGAACCAGGAATTTCAGAAATCAGGATGTCAGAGGTGGAATGGTTTCAGGTGATGGTGAGGTCCAAGGTGTGATCACCCATATGGGTGAATGAGATGGAATGAAGAAATAAGTCATGTGAGTTCAGGAATACACATTGTTAGAACTGTCATCAATGTGAATAGTGAAGTCATCAGATGTTCAAGCAGAAGTGTGTGGTTTAGCGGAAGACAATATATTAGGTAAGAAAATCATTGAGATACAGAAATATCAATCTGGACCCTTGTTCTCAAAAAACTGAAAATTATATAGGAACTCAGGTTAACCCACAATAGACAACAACATTGTTGTTTTGTGACTCTTCATGACCCTGTGGAGCATAGCACACCGATACTGTTCATGGGGTCTTCTTGGCAAAGATACTGGAGTGGTTTGCCATTTCTTCTTCATTGGATTAAGGCAAACAGAGGTTAAGTGACTTGCCCAGGGTCACATAGCATGTAAGTGTCTGATGCTGATTTGAATGTAGGCTTTCCTGACATCAGGCCCACCACTGAACTATCAAGCTGCCTCAGATAATAATATAAGACAGTATAATTTCTGTTTTTGTTTTTGTTTTTGGAGGGCTACTGGGGTTAAGTAACTTGCCCACGGTCACACGGCTAGGTTTTTGTTTGTGTGTGCATTAAGTGTCTGAGTTCGGATTCGAACTCAGGTCCTTCTGACTCCAGGGCCGGCACTCTACTCACTGCGCCACCTAGCCGCCCCTCAAGACAGTATAATTTCAAATAGCATAGTTAGTAATACTTCCCAGGAACTCCTTCCCTGGTGATTTCATCATGACTTAGGGGTGCCCCCAGGTCCTTGAAAAACCTATGGCCAAATTTTTTATGCAGTTATTGGGGATCTACTATCTGTTTCAGATAACCATAAAACAAAATTAAAGGTCTCTGAGATACTGTAGTGATAAATAAGACAGGGAATAACTAAATATGTTTTCAAGGAGGAAACAAATCAGTATATACTGGGGTGGCCAGGGAAAAGCTCCTGGAAGAGGCAGGATTTGAGCTGGGCCTCTGCATATACACATAGACACACACACACACACACACACACACACACACACACAAACGTGTGTGTATGTGTGTGTGCATGAACAGACCTGTAATTTTGTTATAGTATATGCACTTTCATTTTTTTTCACTATGAATAGGTTTTTTATTTTATAGACTTGAGTGTTTTAGTACAGAAGATACATTTTTTGTGCCTCAATGCTTTCAAATATTGAGATTCCAGTAAATTCAAGGTAAACCAGTTTCAAGACAGACTAGCTTTTTTTTGGTTTTCTTTTGATAGATTATTTTTATATGAATAAGCAACAGAAAAAAGGAAAACAATGTCTAAACAAAATCCTGAAGCATGTACACTGCTATTTCAAGGGGGAAAAATGAAGCCAAAGATAATGAAAGTTTAAAAAAATCACTGCAAATGTTTATAGCTTTTTCCCTAAAGGAAAAATTGATTTCAAAAAGGGGTTAGGATGGATAGCAAATATAGGCACTTTCTGATAAGGAAATTCCCCTCTTAATGTGAAATGTAATGCCTAAGCTGCAGTTGTAGTAGATGTCCTTAACCTGGATTTTGTGAACTTGTTAGTGTGGATAAGGAAATGATGAAGATGATGATACATAGATAGATGATCTTATAAATACTATTTAATGCACTTAAAAATGTTCTGAAAAGGAGCCCATAGTCTTCATCATATTCCTTATGAGATCCATGAGTTAATAAAGGTTTAAGAACTCATGTCGTAGAGAGTTCCATTGGAAACAGAAGTTTTACCTGCCAGGGTCACACATAAAGTTCCATGTCAGTCTGGACTGGAACCAAGCTCTCCCTAGCCATTTTGCCATGATGCCCCTAAAGCATGGAAAGAGCTAAAACTATAGGGACTGAAAAGATTTTCCTTAGGAAGGAGAATCATTTGATTATTGCATATTTGGGGGAAAACTGTTGTGGTAATATTCAACTGAAAAGTAGAGACAGATGGTTCATGTCTCTACTTGTATCCAGATGAATATTGTTTTGCTTTATATTCAAAGTTGCTGATGAGGCATTTCCTTCCTAGGGCATAGATATGGCTAAAACAGCAGACATCTAACTGCTAATGCATGCCTTCCTGGATGACTATTGCCTGGTGCCTTTTGCAGCTGCATCCCATCTCCTCAATATTAACACAACGGTTGTACTCATGATGAATCTTCTAATCTTTGATCATCACTGTCTGGCCTCATGAATATGCTACTGTCATCTGGCACCAAAGAAACATCACTTCAAATGATGCTCCAGTGTGTCCTTGAAGTGATTGGTTTCCAGCTCACTCCCCTTCAGGTAACCACACAGCGATCATTAATCCATGTTGGTCATGTCTAGTCACATCAAGTGACCAAAAACTGAGTATAAATAGAGTTTGCAAAAAATATATATAAAAATGGGTTAGAAGAATATCTAGAAGAAGTCTAGTTCTGGGGCAGCTAGGGAGTGCAGTGGACAGCACAATGGCCCTAAAGTCAGGAGGACCCTACTTCAAACCTGGCCTCATAACCCTGGGTCTCACTTAACCCTGATTGCCTTAAGAAACAAAAAATACCAAAAAAACAAAAACAACTTTAGTTTTGAAACCAAATGACAAAACAGACAGAAATTGCATTTCTAAAGGTCAAACTAGGCATTGCTAGGTTTTTTTTTTTTTCTAACTCAAGATATAATGGGAAGCTTGTTTTTTTTTTTTCTTGTTCTCTTCTCTACCTCAGTAGACTAGAGTGAACTGTTTTCTAGTCCCAGCCACAGATGATACATGAGGAGGTGATAGTGACAGAAAGAGACAGCTGGAGGTGCACTGGATAGAATACTGAGCCCAAAGCCAGAAAGACTTGGGTTTAAATCTATCCTCTGACACTTACTAGTTGTGTGACTCTGGGCAAGCCATTTTAACCTTTGTTTGCCTCAATTTCCTCTACTGTGAAATGAAGATAATAATAATACCTACCTCCAAGACTTGTGAAGATGAAATTAGACAATATTTTCAAAAGCTATGCACCTTTTCCTGGCACATAGTAGGTATTATATGAATGCTTATTTCCTCCCCATCCAAATCCTCCCTAGGAAATGGGATAATGAATGGAGAAGTGATGTGATCTAGGTCCTATGATAAGAACATAATCTTGAACTTTTCTACACCAAGAGAAGATGGTACAGAATTTTCTTCCCTTTTGATGTGTTTTGAAAGGAGCCATAGTTATATGTCTATGTAAGAATTTCACATAACACAGAGAAGTGAAGCCCAAGGACACCAGAGAGAAAAGGTAAGACATATTGCATGTCTGGAAAGGGAAAGGATCCTTTGTTCTTTGAACTCAATATCATCTAGTGACTATTCCCTGGGGACAAGTCGGCTTTATTATCCTTTACTATGATATTTTCTGGGTTAACCTGCCAAATCACAGAGGTGTGAATGATTAGAAAAAAAAATCTTAGGGTCTCTTGGCTAGTATTTCATGATGCCCCTGTTATTACTGATGTCTATCACAGGCCAATCTTTTGATAATACAATATAAAATAAAAACATTTAGGTATTGGAGGATTTTCTTGAGGAAAACTTCCTTTCACCTGGAGGAAGTATGGAAAGAAGGAAACAGGCACCATGATAATGACTTTAATAATATTATCCCATTTATTCCCCACAGCTACCTTTGGAGGTAGGTTCTATTATTATCCCCATTTCTATAGGTGGGAAAAGTTGGGCAAATGGAGGTAAAGTAACTTGCCAGGACCACACCACTAGTTAAGTGTCTGAAACCAAGTGAGAACTTTGTTGTTTTTAGTCTCTTTTCAGTCACATCCAACTCTTCATGACCCCACTTGGGGTTTCCTTGGCAGATATTGGAGTAGTTTGCCATTTCCTTCTCTAGCTCATTTTATAGGTGAAGAAACTGAGGCAAACAGGGTTAAGTGACTTGCCTAGGAACAACCCAGATTTGAACTCAGAAAGAGGAGTTTTCCTGACTTCAGGTCCCACAATCTATCCACTGCATGCCCTAGCTGCCCCCTTTTAATTCCAAGTCTAATGCTTATCCTCTGTGATATCCTCTCCTAAAAACAAAGGGGTTGCCACAGACAGGAAGTTGGGGAGTGGATAGAGTACCCAAGGTTGTTGTAAGGATCAAAAGAGAGAATAATAATAAAGTATTTAGTGCAGTGTCTAGCACATAGAAAGCATGATGTAAACGTTAGTTATCATTAGTATTAGATCCCCAAAGTTCTTGCTGGCATTAGATCTAGAATCCCATTACTTCTCCAGGCCTTGTATAATTGTCATCCTAATAAACATTTGCTTACTTTTTAAAGGCATACAGATCTCACTCTCGACAGTGTACCTTTCTAGAAAACTGACAGTCACATAAAAACTGAGGAGTAATTTGTGGCTGCCCTTACAATTTTTTGAGGGACAAAAATAATGGGAGTAAGAATGTTTTCTAAAAGGATGGAAATGTATTAGATATAATCCGTTATACAGGAAGCAAAACCAGATTCCCTTTATAATCTTAATCACCTAGACACAGACCCTCTCTCTGTATGTAGATGAGAAAGGAAAGGAAAGGAAAGGAAAAATATGACCTATTCTTTTTTTTTTTTTAAGGTACACTGATATAACCCTGATCATCCACCCTTCAGGAGGGTTGAAGGAGCTTTCATTATAATGACCAGTCCTATTTAATTTCCCAAAAGACAAAGAAACTCCCTCATTCCACAGAAAGCCCAAATCATCATCACTCTGAGCCTTAAATAGAAGTTCAAACATTGTTCTCTCTACTAGGGGAATGAAAAGTCTACAGAACCCATAATGAGAAGTACATTTGCATTTAAGACCAGCCTTTAAGCCAGTAAGGAAATAGGATGAATGAACAAAGGAAGCTGCCTTAATCTAAGCATGATGTGTTCAAAAACTGAAAACAAAAAGCATTTCCAAAGGGCACAGCTGCTTTTTTGAGCTCGACTGGAATTGTATGTACTGTTCTGATTGTTCCAAGCTTGTCCCTTATGTGAGTAAAGGATTCTGAATGCAATCCTCTTTTGTATCTTGTGATATAGTGATACTTGGAAATTGTAGGGAATCCCTCAGGTCAGTGGTTTTTAAAAAGCAGTGCAGTGGCAGAAGCCTCTAGCTTTAAATATTTCTGTAGAAACCTAGCAACAAAAAAATAAAAATAATACACTAAGAGTAAAATAATCTCTCCCTTCTCCTCTTTGCCCATATTCTACTACTCCCTCCTCCCTTTTCCTTCTGTCTTTCTTTGTTGGCTACTAAGGGCACCAGATACCATAAGGCTGAATTTTTTAAAAACCCACATATTTTCTGATCAGTTTTATTCCATTTAGCTAGAAATATTGAATAGCAACTAACTCAATGAGAAAGATGGGACCATTTGCTATAAATTTGTTTTAGCACCAGGAATAATAATGGTTGTGCTAAGTCACCTGGTAAGGTGCTGAGGCTTTACATAATAGTATTCCTTTCCCATTCATTTACATAGATAACAAGACATATAAAGAATTATGCTTCTGAATCAGGAAAACCTAGGTTCAAGCCTTGATTTTGAAAAATGTTGCCTGTATGACCCTGATCAAATCACTTTTTTTTTTCATTTTCAGTTTCCTAATGGGTAAAATGCTAATAATATTAGCACCTACCTGGAGGGATAGTCAAGGGAGGAAATGCAATGGTTTGTAAACTTCACTGTTATGTAAATATTAGCTATTATAATTATTACTGCTACCTTTAAGCAATTATCTAAGACTATAAATTGAAAAGCAGGTATAATTGACCTGCATCAGTAGTTTCTTCACCTAGAGCTCAGGACCCCAATGCAATCACAAAAGTGGTAACAAATAGTCAAAAATACAAAGAAATTAGATCAAAATCAAATATACAAACAAAAATTAAATAATCAGCTAAAGAAATAATAAATTACAGTATTGGAGGGGGTTGTCTTAATTGGTCACAATTTTTTGTTTAAAAATTTTAAGAGTATTGGTATGAAGTTCTCTGTGTAGTGCTCACAAATGCCTTTTTGTGCTTAAACTGGCTTTGTAATTTTGCTTGATTAATCAATCATTAAATATTTATTAAGTACCTACTACTATATGGCAACCCTGTAGTCAGTAAGACTCCTTGTCCTGAGTTCAAATCTAGCATCAGAAACCTACTAGTTGTGTGACCTTGGGCACAATTTGATGCCTCAGTCTCCTCATCTGGAAAATGAGCTAGAGATGGAAATGGCAAATCACTCCATTATGTTTGCCAAGAAATCCCTAAAAGGGGTCATGAAGAGTTATACACAATTGAAAAATGACTAAACATCAAAATGTGCTAGGCACTTTACATACTATCTCATTTGATCCTTACAACAACCATAGAAGTTAGATGCCATTATCTTCTCCACTTTACAGGTGAGGAAACTAAAGCAGAGATTAAGTGACTTGGCCGGGGTCACATAGCTAGTAAGTCTCTGTATCTGGATTTGAACTCAGGTCTTTCTGAATCCAGGCCCAGCACTCAGTCAAATGTACCATCGTAATGCTTAAAAGCAATTAGTAACATAACATGCTGCCAGATACACTGTAGTGTAGTTTCAAGAAAGGCAGACTTGGAGTCAGAAGGTTCTAGATTTAAATCTTGCCATTGTCAAATTAAGGTGTTTGGTCATGGAAAAGTCATTTACCTCATCAGCTCCCCCAAGAAACTCTAAGATTATAAACTAAAGAGGAAAGGCTGACTTGCACATGCAAGGGAGTTTCTATTGCTAGGAGATCTCACTTCACACAGATGAAATTAGGACTCTGAATCTCCTAAGCAAACTGAATCAGCAGCATCAGAAGTAAATTTAGGTGGGACATTGGGGACATTTCTTATTGGAATTACCTCTTTATTCTGAATTTAGTCATCCAACTAGTTCTAAGATGTTTCTTCTTCATAACTTTTGGTATTAACTCTCACTTTTTTGTCTTTTCTTACTTTTATCCATTTGTCCATAATAGGCATTGGTATAAAAATATTTGTAGCCTAAAAAATTCCAATCTCTAAGAATTCTTATGATTATTTTATACTTTCTCTACCAAAACAGACCCTATCGTGACTGTCCACCTTTAGAGAGAAAGCTAAAAACCAGTTCAACAAGGGAACACCAATGAAACCCAAGATGTTGGTCTCTATTCTCAAGGAGATGTTTATAATCTTGCTGTGGAGACTAGTCATATGCACCTTAGTCATGGAAAGTAATACTTGGGAACAACAATATTGTACAATGATCAACTGTGACTGACTTAGCTATTCTTAGCAATACAAAGATCTGAGACAATTCTACAGGATTTATGATGAAAAATGCTATCCATCTTTAGAGAAAGTGGTGGAATCTGAATGCAGATCAAAGTGTAATTTTTCTTTACTTTCTTAATCTTTTGTCTATTTTCTTTCAAAACATGACTAACATGGAAATATGTTTTACATGACTGTACATGTATAACATATCAATTTACTTGTCTTCTCAATGAGTGGGGAGGGAATAAGGGGTAGATTTGGAACTCAAAAGTTTCTTTTTTTTTTTAAGAATGTTAAAATGACTAGCCGTGTGACCTTGGGCAAGTTACGTAACCCCAATTGCCCTCCAAAAAGAAAAGAGCAAAAAAAATAAAATAAAAAGAATGTTAAAATGTTTTACATGTAATTGGCAGGGGGAATAAAATATTAATTTATTTTTAGAAAAAAAGATAATACTTAGGGAAGTCATCAACCAGAAAGTATTATAGGTTTGAGTATTTGAGAAAGGCTTCATGCAACAGATAGGGATTGAGCTGGGCTTGAAAGGAATATAGCATTAAACTAAGTACTCATAAAGGAAATCTCTCCTGATGTTTATGAATCTCTCTTCTTAGCTTTCTGACTCCACATCAAGTACAATGGGATACAGATTCAGCATAGAAACAAGGAGCTTGAAGGAATCCATAAAGTAATCTAATTCCTTCTCCTCCTTCTCCGTCTTCTCCTTCTCCTTCTTTCTTCTTCTTCTCCTCCTCATACTCCTTTTGGATAAGAGGCATTACATGACTTTTCAACCTTGGTCATGCTCTAGTTATTAGCTGTCAGAAGAATATGGATATCTCAATTCTCTTCCAGTGTACTTCTTTACCCACTGTTCATCCCCTAATACCTCTCCCACCTCTGAATATATGGCTACCATTTCTATCTGCCCCAAAGCGTGGGATCTAGGAGTCAAAGGGTATGAAATTATTTATAGTCCTTTGGGCATAATTCCAGATTGCTCTCCAGAATGGTTGGATAAGTTCACAACTCCACTAGCAATGTATTAGTGTTCCAATTTGTCCACATCCTCTCCAGCATTTGTCACTTTTTTGTTTTGTCATCTTAGCCAATCTGACTGGAGAGATGTGGTATCACAGAGTTGTTTTGATTTGCATTTCTCTAATCAATAGTGATTTAGAGCATTTCTTCATATTCTTATAGATATCTTTAATTTCTTTCTCTGAAAACTGCCTGTTCATATCCTTTGACCATTTATCAATTGGGGAATGACTTGTATTCATATAGATTTGGCTCAATTCTCTATAAATTTTAGAAATGAGTCCTTTATCAGAGACACAGGTTGTAAAAATTCTTTCCCAATTTCCCACCTCCCTCTTGATCTTGGTTACATTGGCTTTGTTTGTACAGAAGCTTTTCAATTTAATGTAATCAAAATTATCCATTTTGCATTTTATAATGCTCTCTAATGCTTGTCTGGTCCTAAAGTCTTCCCCTCTCCACAAATCTGTCAGGTAAACTATTCCTTGTATAATCTCAGTTTTATGGGTGTAGAAACTAAACTTCCAATTTTTGCCACAGAAGCAAAGCTAATAAGTGTCTGAATTAGAATTTGAACCCTGTTCTCTCCTTACTTAAGGTTGAGCATTCATTTCACTCTTAAGAAGAAGTTATGAAAAAACTAAAAGTATTTGTATTTTCTTTTTTGATAGAATTATTAAATTATTATCTCAATGAAATGCTTTAAACATATCTAGATTCCACTGCATTTTCCTGTAATACAGTTTCCCTTGGTAGTCTCCTACTTAGACAAGATGGAGAGATGATAATTGAATAATAGATTAGGTGGAGGCAAAGAATTGCTATTAATTGTTCATTATCTATTAGAAGGCCTCTCTGACAGAGTTCTCCAAAGCACTGTTCTTGGACTTGCAGTGTTCAACATTTTTATTTCTGAACTTGAGGGAAAGTGTAGCTCAAATGTTCAAGTGACTAGAATGTCAGAAATACAGTTAAATCATTAAGTGACAGAATCAGGATCTAAAAAGATCTTGAAAGACTAAAAATTTAATAAGATGAGGTTTTATAGATGAATCTACAGTCTGACACTTAAGGTTTAGAAAAATAAGCTGAATAAATAGGAAATTAGACAGTTGTGGATTGACAATAGGTTATTTTAAAAGATCTGGGATTTCAATGGATTTTATATGAGACTATGAGTCAACAGTGTGATACTTGAGCCAAAAAGACTTGCCAATGCAATCTCAAATTATAAAACATATGTAATGTTCACAGTAAAATGCTCTTTTTGCACTAGTGAAGTTGATTTTTTTAACTCATGTAAATAATGCAAAATTTATTCCTATTGAATTTCTTCTAGTCATGTTCAATGCAATGTTTTAGTCTATCAAAATCTTTTTAAATCTTATCTCTATTACTTCCAGTTTTTTGTCAACTGCAAATTTCATTAACAAGCTCTATATATTTATGCAAGTAATTGTTTTATTTTGATGTTGAACATCACAGGTTTGAGCACAGATCCCTGGGCTATTTCTCTATGAGTTTCCTTCCAAACAGACTTCAAGCCACTAAAGATTATTTATGCATCTCAGCTTTTCATTAGTTCCAAAAGTGATTATACTATTCAATTACACTGAATTATACTATTCGATATTGCCACATTTTCCATGAGAGTATCATGAAAAACTTTATCAAATACTTTACTAAAACTAGGCTAATAACTATCTATAGCATTTTCCCACTCTGACAGTTTAATACTCCTTTCAAAAATAGGAAATTAAAAGCAGAAACATGAGCCAAGATGGCGGAAAGGAAGCAGTAACCTCGCTGAGCTCCTCTGTCACTAAGTCCAAAAGGGTAAATCTGAGCAGATTCCGGAGTGACGAAGCCCAGTGGAAGACAGAGTGTGGCAGAATCCAGCACAGGAGGTTGCCCAGAGTGCCCGCACAGGTCGAGCGCAGAGCGCGTGGGGTCTGCACAGCTCAGACCTAAGAGCAGGCAAGCAGACTACACCAGAGAGAGAAAAAGCCCCAGCCTGCAGACTTACCAAGGACGAATCGCAGTCATCTCGCAGAGGGAACGGATCATTGGAGCCAGGTAGGAGAATCGGGCCCCCAGTGGAGAGAGTGGCTTCTCAGGCTGCATTCAGCCCCCAGCCTGGAAATTTAGAAACTGCCTGCCTGTATGATACAGGGGCTGGAATGGCAAAGTAAATTCTAGCTGCTCCGATCCTCCCATCCCTCCTTCATGAAGCAGAAAACCCAAAGATAAGTCTCCCACCCAGACTGAAATCCCAAGTTAATGGAAATAGCCTCAGGCTTGAGAATCTCCAAGAAAGGGTGTAACTGAGACAGCCAGGAATCTGAAGAGAAGAGAGGGAGGGACCCAACAAGCCCCACCTCACCTCACCAACAAAAGCCTACTTATAGCCCAGGGGTATAGAGGCAGAAATCTGAAGTGGTCAGACTCATCCCCACCTACACATCTACATTCCTCACTGACTTCCCTGACTTAGCCATAAACTAGCCACCCAGAGGTATTCAAAGTCAAGGATCAGGCCCCAAACTCATAGCCTGAGACACTAAGAAACAGGAAGTCACAATGGGAAGGAAGGAAGCTGAAAAGGAGAAGGGGAAGGCAAGAAAGTCTATTCGAGCATACTATGCAGGGCAAGAACAACAAAACACACAGGACAATATAGACTCTCTGCCCACACCAGAGACCACAGAAGGAAACATGATCTGGTCTCAAGCCCAAATAGCATTCCTGGAGGAGCTTAAGAAAAATTTTAAAGACCAAATCAGGGAGGCAATGACCAACTTGGAAAAAGAAAATACCTCCCTAAAAAAGGAACTTCAAAAACTTATTGAAGACCATAATTCACTAAAAATTAGATACAACCAAACTGAAACTCAGAACTCTATGATGCAGCAGGAGTCAATCGAAAAAAACAAGATGATCGAAAAATTGCAAGAAAATGTAAAATATCTCACTGGAAAAATAACTGACCTAGAGAACAGATCCAGGAGAGACAACCTAAGAATTATTGGTCTACCAGAAAGCCATGATGAGAAAAGCAGTCTAGGCAACATCCTCCAAGAGATTGTCAAAGAAAACTGTCCTGAGGTCCTGGAATCAGAAGATAAAATAGCTATTGATAGAATTCACCGGACTCCTCCTGAAAGAGATCCCAAACTGAAAACTCCAAGAAATATAGTAGCCAAATTCCAGAATTATAAGATTAAAAGCAGAAACATGTTTTGGAGAAAAGAAAAATTGAATTGACTTTGCTGTTCAGTTGTTTTCAGTTGTGGCCAACTCTTTGTGACCCCATTTTGGGTTTTCTTGACTAGCTAGATTCCAGTAATGCATTTTCCTGTAATACAGTTCCCCACGGGAGTCTCCTACCTAGACAAGATGGTTTATCATTTCCTTTTCCAGATGAGGAAACTGAGGCAAATAGGATTAAGTGATTTACTTAGGGTTTCACAGCTAGTACATGTCTGAGGTTCGATTTGAATTTAGGAGAATGAGTCTTCCTGATTACAGGCTTAGCACTCTATCCACTATTTCACCTAGCTGCCCCATGTTGATTCTGAGGTTTGTATAGAAATTATAGGATCATAGATTTAGATCAGGCAGGAACATTCAGATGGCATATAAACCAACTCTCATTTTATAAATAAGAAAACTGAGGATCAGAAAAGTTAAGTGATGTGCGCAGGGTTGCATAGCAGATGTCAGGCAGAATTTTAGACCTAAGCCTGTCTGTCTACAAGCTAAGTACTTTATCTACTATACTAAGATGCTCTTTATACTGTGCTTCATACAGTTTGAGTTGTAGGGCTAGGTGTTTGAGATTAAGTGAATGAAGAGATTGAGGTTATTTAGCAGGATGCTAAAGGGTGGGGACACTATCAATTTATTATATTTTAGAGGTTTACATTATTCATAAGAGATGTAGGGGTGGCTACATGGTACAGTGAATAGAGCAGAGGCCCTGGAGTCAGGAGGACCTGAGTTCAAATCCTGCCTCAGACACTTAACACTTACTAGTCGTATGACCTTGGGCAAGTCACTTAACTGCAATTGCCCTCCAAAAAGAAATATATATATATATATATATATATATATATATGATTTTATACCTAGAAAGAACTTTAGAGACCATGTAGTCTAAATCTTTTATTTTACAGATGAGGAAACTGAGATTGGAAATGTCAGAGCCAAAATCTGAAGCTATATTTCTAAATCCAGTACATTTTCCATTATATAATTTAATATTTAAAAGAGAATATTTATCCTTCTTAACCTGAGATGGCACAGCTGGAACCAATGGGTGGAAGCTACAGGGAACCAGTTTTCAGTTCAAATAACTCAATAAAATTAAGCATTACAAATCTAAGGAAATAAATTGGCCCCACATGTGTCGAGAGACCCATGTATGACTAGGGTCTTTTCATTGCATTTGGCTGAAAGAGGAGTAGAGTCTCTAGACTCTTCTACCCACTCCCACCTACTCCCTTTCTGCAAGAGAGACTTTCATTCCTGCCAGGAGGGGAAGCAGGAGGTTGGGACAGAAGGCTATCCTGCTCTCTTCAGAGAAAAAGTATACTAGGCTAGAAGTACATCTATCTGTTCCCTTAAGTATTCTTAGGCGAGTGTATATGGTCAGGTTCTATACAACTTTTGATGGCTTTGTCAGTTGAGGGGAGAAGGTGGCATTGGCTGGGAACTGAAACTTTCACCAACTCTGCCCTGCCCCTCAGGTAGGGCAGGACATTCATCACTACCAATAAGGAGAATATCCCACATCAATGGACTTTGGGACAGGATTTATACAAACTAACTAACTAACTAAAAAGGGAATTGAATGTTTTACATGCTAGTGAGGCCTCTAAAACTAGAGGCCTTTCTAATAGAGGCTGCTCAACTACTTGTCAGACATGCTGTAGATGAAATTTCTTAATTTTTTTTTTATGAAACCCTTTGGCAATATGTTGAAAACTATGAACCTCTTCTTAGAATAATGTATTTGAATGCATAAAATATGTAAGATTACAAAGGAAACCAATTTTATTTAAATATATTTATCACTCTTTACATGTTCATGTACCCCAGGTTAATAACCCCTAAATACAGTGGAATTTTTGTTCTAGGATGTACAGCTGTTTCCATCTCTAAAAGTCTATGATCCTTGTCAGGTAATAAGCATTTTTTGATTTTCTATTATGATCAGCCACTATTCTAAGCATTGGGGATAAGAGAAAGGTAAGATAGTCCCTCCTTGCAAGGAGCCTATGATATAATAAGAGAAAAAATATGTGAATGCACAAAGAAAACCTATACAATATAAATGGAAATGATCAACAAAAGGAAGGCACTAGTATTCTGGAAGGAGATGAGATGTTAGCTAATATGGGAAGGAAGCCAAGAAATCTGGGAAGCAGAGATGAGAGAATCAATACAGAGGGAGAAAATTTCAGGAACAGACAATAACAAGTGAAAATGAATCAATAAGCCATTCTATCTATGAATTAATATTCCCTTTACTATTAGTCTCTTTATATGATTGGAAAGATATTGGAATTTTCTTAGACAGCACGAATCAGCACTATCTTAGAAGCAAAAATTAATGGGAAGTTAAAGATGGAAGAGACCTCAGAGATCAGCTAGTACATGATGTAGAAGTTCCAATTGGCAGATCCAATGCTTTTTTCTATTTTTTAAAATTTTTAATAGATTAAATTTCTTGTATCCCTAAAGTTTTTAGAAGACTTTTTTTTAAACTTAAGTAATTAACAGAAACATTCTTAATTTAATCAAGTGCCTTTCAGGGAATCAGAGTTCAAAAGGAAAAGTTATGTTCAATAAATTAAAAAAGAAACTAAAGCGAAAAGTAGAGAGTGATACCTTTTACATTCATCATTCTTTTGGAAAACAATTAGATTATTTGACTTCTCAGGGCCTTTCTTACCTTAAATCTATTTTATTATGATTTAATTTCTTAAAAAAACGAACCTCTCTCTATGAATGTAAGTAGTTCTCTTTTTAGCCATAAACACACACACACACACACACACACACACACACACACACACACACACAAATACCCTATGCAATAATAAAAAAATCAATAAAGATATAAAGAAAAATAGTTTTATAGATTTCATTTTGTAAAACTATAGAATTTTCTATATTATTGCTTTAAGGCTTACGCAAAATGGAGCTATTTTCCTGAAAGTTAAAAATTCACAATTAACTAAAATTAAAAAGTAAACTTTTTAAAATGTTCTGATAAAACATCAACAATATTTTTCTTTAAATGCTATGCTTCCAAATATGGAAAGAGGCATCCTGACACAATGGATAGGGAGCATGTCTTGAAATCAGAAAGACCTGGATTCAAGTTCTAACACTGACATAGGCTGACTGAGTGACCCTGCATAAATCACTTAACTTCTTGGTGTCTTGGTTAATATAAGTCATAGAGAATGTGCTAATTTATGTAAAAGAAGTTTCTTGTTCATATTTTAGGCATATAAAATCACAAGCTAGTAAAAAAAGAAATATTCTCCCCTCTTATTTTTCTTTTTTATCTTTACTGTTTTTATCCTGTTGTTTTTTTTTTTTAATCCTCATGTATTTTTGAATCAAGAGTTCCTTGGTTCTTAAATATCTTGTAAAAACCTACTATTTTTAAAAATACCTACTATGGGTCAAGTACTGTGTACTGTACTGGGGATTCATGTACAGAAAAAAAAATATCCCTCCTACTTATGAACTTTCAGCATCCTTTGAACTTACCCCTAGCAATCAAACTATACCTGGAGGAGAGTATGGATGAGAGAAGAGGCTTTCAACTATTCCTTCTCCAACCTCATACAACATTCCCCAAATAGCAATTCAGTAGCCTGACTACATATTTATCAACACTCCCATATCCAAACATATTAAATATAGACATACCACAAGGTGAAATCTTCCATCAAATAGCCTTTTCAGCCATCATATTTGCCAATTGTTGTGTACAACAATAAATAATAAAAATAACATTTTAAAAAAATTAAAAAGGAAGGACCTTAAAGATCATCTGGTCCAACATCACCATTTTACAGATGAGGAAAGTTAGATTTAGTGACCCTTCTGGTAAAAAACTGACTTTTGTCCCTTTTATTTTTGAATAAAGAAATCAGCATGTTTCAGTAGCCCCAGAATCACTTTGCAAAGCACTGACTGGGGAAATGTGATATTATCTTTCATCAATCCAGTTCTGAACCCTCAAAGAGTCCTTGCCCTACTCACAACTAACCATCCTTCCTTCCTTCCCTTCATTGATGACTGAAAATTCGTGATATGACTCAATTAGAAGGGAATTTTTTTTTTCACTTTTTCCCCAATATACTAAGAATTAATAGAAAAGGAAATTGGGAAGGGGAGGTAAAAATGGTAATCAGAAAAAATATCAAATGTTTATATGGTACGTTGCAAAGAATGAAACATATAATCAATCAGTTATCTATTAAGCACCAAACATGTACAGAATCATAGTAGCATGAAAAAAAAACACGAGCATGAGATGTTGCAAAGGTAGACACATCTCCACCCCAAATGTTCTAACAGACTACTTGTGCCCCACCTGTGATAGAACCATCTGAGATCCTACTGGACTGATCAGCCACAGATGAATACACCATATCCTGACCCCAACATTGCTTTGTCATTGGCTCTCTTTGAAGAGAAAGGGCAAACAACAATGTACCAGGCACTTGAAGAATGAGACACTTACCTAGTCTTTAAGTAGTCTCCATTTCTTCTGTCTCCACTCTGAAAATCCCCAGTCCCCTTCTATTATAAGCAACAACAACAACAACAAAAAAAAAAACAGTTTGCCTTCCCTTCTATTTTTTTTTTATTTTTCTGATTCACTAACCTAGGCAGTTAGTTAGGTTCAGTGATGCTGTGAAAGCAATAAATTTGGAGTCAGAAGACAAAGAGTTCTATACCTGGAACTGTGTGACTTTAGAGAAGTTAAACCTTACAAGTCCTCAGTTTCCTCAGATGTAAAATCAGGCTCATTACCTCATAGAATCATCGATTAAAATATAAGGAGCCCCGGGTGTCATCTGATTTATTTTGCAAATGAGGAAAAAGAAGCATAGAGAGTTTAAGTGAGATGGCTATAGTCTTGCAGCTTGTAAGTATCCGAGGAAGGATCCAAATACAAGTGTTCCTAATTCTAGGTCTCACATTCTACTACACAAACAAAAGTGTTCTTAAGTTTCCATTCTACCCTAAATCCATAATCCTCTGAAAACTGTAAAGTAGACAAAGTTCCTTCCTTCCTTCCTTCCTTCCTTCCTTCCTTCTCCACCATCTACTGCCGCTTTTTTTTTCCATCATGAATATACATACAGACAGTGACAAAGGAATGTGATCTAATCATTTCTTTCCATTGGTATGTTGGTAATTTGATATATTATTCCTGAAGTATATTTCTAATTACCACCACTAGAAAAGATAATTCTAGATAGAAATAATGGAATCTAATAATAGAATTTAGAGTTTCAAGTAACAATAAGAAAATTAACTGACTGTTGGGAAATCTTTCTAGAGCCTTCAAATAATAATGAGCTGTTCCACTGATGTGTAAAGCTAACCCTATAACCAAGTTTATAAGAATTCTTTATTTACTTAGGATACTATGGTTTTGTTCAGATAAAGCAAAGGCACGATTCTTGGAAACCAAGGGGAAGCAACAGCACTAGGGTATTACATTAGTAATTACAAAGATTTTTTATGTTTATATTTTATTTTATGTTTTATTTTATGTTTCCTTGAGAGTCACTATAAGAACAATTTATTATAATCTGTAGAGTAAATAGCTCAAATGAAATAGCATATATAAATCATTTTGTAAACCTTCAGAACACTATATAAATATAGGTAATAGTAATAATAATTTTAAAAGTAATAATAATTACCCAGGTACTGACAATCAAGATGATAAAATAAATCTATTTAAGGGTTAGATGCTCCTGGCCTGCGAACTGAAGGGAGATTCAGCGATCAGTCTTGGGGGGTAATCGCTCTTGCTTTAACCTCCCTGGATCTGGATTGTGATCTAGGGTGGAAGTCGTGGGTGGGTTTACAGCTTGCCAGAAACGGAAGTTGCCCCCCACAAGTTCGGGACAAAAATTCCTCTATCTGGCCTTAAAGCCATAGTGTGGCAACAAGCCCAAAAGTCAAGTAATTAAGTGGCAACATGCCAAGGCAAAGGAAACAGAAAAATGCAACCCTAGACTCCTATTTTGGGGGCATAGAGGGGGAAAAGGACTGTGAGGTCAGAAGTCCTGCTCCAAAAGCCCCAGGGGAAAACATGAGTGGGTTGCAGGCCATAAAGGACCTTAAGAAGGACTTTAAAAATCAAATAAGAGAAGTGGAGAAAAAATTGGAAAGAGAAATGAGAAGGATGCAGGAAAAGTATGAAATGAGGGTCAACAGCCTGACTGAGGAAAACAACACCTTAAAAAATAGACTAGCTCAAATGGCAAAGGAGGCCCAAAAAGGCAATGAGGAGAAGAATGCCTTAAAAAGTCGAATTTGCCAGATGGAAAAAGAATCTCAAAAGTTTACTGAGGAGATTCATTCCTTCAGAGTTAGACTGGAGCAAATGGAAGCTAATGACTTTATGAGAAATCAAGATGCTGTTAAGCAGATCCAAAAAAATGAAAGATTAGAAGGCTATGTGAAATATCTCATGGGAAAAACCACTGACCTGGAAAATAGATCCAGGAGAGACAATTTAAAAATTATTGGACTACCTGAAAGCCATGATCAAAGAAAGAACCTAGAAATCACCCTTCAAGAAATCCTCAAGGAAAACTGCCCTGATGTTTTAGATCCAGAGGGCAAAATAGAGGTTGAAAGAATCCACCCATCACCTCCTGAAAAAGATCCCAAAAAGAAAACTCCCAGGAATATTATGGCCAGGTTCCAGAATCCCCAGATCAAGGAGAAAATACTCCAAGCAGCCAGGAAGAAACAATTTCAATATTGTGGAAACACAATCAGAATAGCCCAGGACCTGGCAGCTTCTACACTGAGGGAGAGAAGGGCATGGAATATGATATTCCAGAGGGCAAAAGAACTAGGAATGAACCCAAGGGTCACCTACCCAGCAAAACTGAGTATTTTGTTTCAGGGAAAATATGGTCATTCAGTGGAATAGAGGACTTTCAAGCATTCTTGAGGAAAAAACCAGAATTGAATAGAAAATTTGACATCCAGACACAAGAAGGAAGAGATGCCTGAGAAGGTAATCAGGGAAAAGAAATCAAAAGGAACTTATCAAAGTTGAACTATTTACATTCCTTTATGGAAAAGCAATAACTGTGACTGATTATATCTTTCTCACTATGAAAATAATGGAAGAAGGGTGTGTGGTCATATGAATACATATGTGAATGTGTGTGTATATGGTTACAGTTATATATGGATAGAGGGCATAGGTTGAATTTGTTGGGAAGGGAGAATACTCAAGGGATGAAATTGAGGTGAGAGAGGAAAGTGGCAAGAGGAGATGGGGAGAGACAGGGTAGGGTAAACTATCTCATGTAGAAGAAGCAAGGGGAAGTGGTTGCAAGGGAGGAGAATAGGAAGGCAAAAAAGGCAAAACCACATTCTCATTGAATTTGGTTCAGGGAGAGAATGACATACATACTAAATGGGATATCTCAACCTGCAGCAGAATAGGGGAAGGGGGATGAGAGGAGGGATGATGGATGGGAGGGCATCCTTGGGGGGAGGGGAGGTTGGAAGTACCCACTATAGAAGAGGGACAGGATTATGTAGGGAATGGACCAGGTGGGGGGTGGGATGAGTGGGAGGGAATTATAAGCAGCCTTGTACAATATATCTACTATGATAATGTTTTGCATAGCGAGACATGTACAACATATACTGAATTACTTATCTCCCAAGAGGGAATGGGTGACAAGGGAGGAAGGAAATGGATCTGAAATTCGAGGTCTTAACATTAAATGTTTCAAATATATATAAATACTATTATTAATACACTTTTGCTTATAATTGGGAACGAAGATGTGCAGGCATTGGGACACAAAGATTCACCTTCCTCTAATGGAAAAGTTGAAGGGGGTATGGGAAAATGTATGGGAGAGAGCAGATTGGAGAAAGCGATATCTTGTGGGACTGCTATTCTGGGAGGTTGGGTAGGGGAATAACGGGGGGAAAATGATTGTAACTCAAAATCTGGAGGAAATGATTGATGTAAAACAGAAGTTAATAAAGCATTTGTTTAAAACAAATTTAAAAATAAATAAATAAATAAAAAGTAATAATGGAAAAAAAAGAAATGCCTATGTTCTATATAAGTCTTTGACTTCAAGGAATTTTGTTTTTTAAAATTCCCCAAACTTAAATTGAAGCCTTCCAGCTGAAGACTTAATTGGATAACATTGATAAGAGAGTATTCATAAATATTGAGTGAGAAAATGTAAGTAGGAATGTAAGTGGAAATAATTCTCATACATAAAGCATTTTTAATGCTTTAATGGCCATATAGTTCCCCAGTAACACAGGAGATAATTAATATCAATAGAAAGAAGTCATCAGAATTGGAAGTAAATGGGGAGTAGACTAGAATAGAAATAGATTTACTGGTAATCAGTGAAATATGGGCAACGAGAAGGACCAAAGGAGAAAAACACATCTGAGCCATTCCTGGAATGGAAGAAAAAGAATGCGATTTTTTATTTGTGGGGCTATCAAACAAATGGGATATAGCTGAAGCCTCAGCTGGCCGTGCTAAAAGTGTGGGTGTGTGAGTGATACCGTAGAACATAATACATGTTTTCACCAGATTCTGAGGAACTTTGCAATTTCCTGGACCTTATGGAGAAAAATTAAATGCAGTTTAAATCTACCTATCTGTAAAATAATATTGCAAATAAAGCTAAAATAAAAATGCTTATCTGGACAATTCCATTAACCTAGTTCAATTCTATTGAAGATAAACAAGTGGGAAGAAAGGATGGGAAGTTCAAAGACATAGAAGGCAGAGTGAGTATAGGAAGGAGTATAGACCATAGGAAGTCTTATTAAGATACAGGAAGAATGTAATAGGAAGAGTAAGGAAAGTGAGAGAAACACCCACTAATGAAACAAATCTTTAATTTAATGAACATTTTAAATGCATATTTAAAAATCCAGGTCAGTAACAATTTTCAAGGAGTTTGGGAGGTAAGTTGAGCAGCTTGGAAAAACATGCAATCAGGTTATGATTACACAATGTTTATTATGATTAATAAATACAACCTGTGTTATAACACTCTAATACGCCAAACAATGATGAATGATACTAACTTCCAGATCACATTTTCCTAATTCTGAGATGAAACTTTTATTCAATATGTTTCAAAATGCTAAGAATATTGAATCCATTTACCAGCAAAATCAATACCAAGATGGATTGTTCTTGGATACAATAGAATGAACTTCTAATTCAGGTGTCAAGGGACAAAATATGTCATGGTTTTCTTGTGAAGAGAAATAGAGAGAGATGATCTTCATATAAATGTCTTCACTGGGGGCAGGATTTGACCTCCAATATATTTAAATGAATCAACCACAAAGAATGAGACTCGACTAAAAAAGACTGAACAAAACTATTTAAATGAATAGTAAATCAAGGTGATCTATAGTGAGGCTACAACATAACCTGATGAAGCAAAAATGTAAGAGAATCAATATAATATCACAGAAAGAATGCTAAGCTAAAACTATAGAGACTTTGATGCTATGCTCTAGCCTTAACATAAACTCATAAACTGTGTGACTTTCTGGGTCTTCGTTTCCATATCTTTTTACTATCTATGTATCAATCTATCTATCTATGTATCTATCTATTTATCTATCTATCTATCTGTCTGTCTGTCTGTCTGTCTATCTAACACATGTTTGTTCTATGACTTCCAATACAGCAGCAAACGAAAACAAAAAACACTGGCTTTGATATCAGAGAACTTGGGGTCAAGCATTGTCTCTGTCACCTATTATCTGTGCTTTTTTTTTTTTTTTACAAGTAACTTAACTTGGCTACAATTTCCTCATTTTTAAAAGGAGGGTAGTAGATGACATAGAAGGCTCTTTCTGGTTTTAAATCCATTATCCTGTTTAACACAGGTTATCGTATCTCATCAACCCCTGTTTACTCAGGCAAAACCTTGTATGTAGAACCACAGAATAGTATCCCCTCTGAGCCTACTTCCTCATCTCTCACTCCAACTATCAATGATGGGTTCTCAGAGTGTATCTGCTACTACTACTCCATCTCTAAGCTTTCTAGGAGTAATGCCAAGGTGCTAAGGGTTCTAAAACTATGCTCCTGAGTCTTCACTGATATACTTACTAATGATTATCAGTGATACTGAATTAGTTTTTTAGGAAAGGTATTTATGAATCAGTTTATAGTAAGAATATTTGTTAAAAAAATGACTGTCCAAGACCTATTTCTTTGTGGTTGCCTATGATTTTTCAGAGATAGTGTTTATTAATAGAGTGATCAGCCTAAGAGTAAGGAAGACTTGGGTTTGAAGCAAACTTCTGATGCTTAATAGTTGTGTGATTCTGAACAAGTGACTATACCTTCCCATGGTTCTGTTTCCTCCTGTAAAATCAGGAGGTTAAAATTTGTAGTCTTTAGAGTCCTTTTGCCTCTAAATCTATTATCCTATGAGGTGAATACTTCAAATACCAAAATCTCAGAAAAAGTCAAAAGAACCAATTACTTTTGTCTCAAATGTACAAATAAATCTAAAACTCCTAGAAATGTGTTTAACCTTTAAGTAAAATTAGTCAGTTTCTGATTTTTGAAGAAGGAGTCCTTGCTTGGGTTAGAGATCACAACATTTTAGGGTCTTAAAACATGGTCTATAACAGTGGTCTAAATACTTCATAAGAATGTGGGAAGTTTCCTCCTGATTCAGCATGTTAAATTTGAAAGGGATCTCAGAGTCCTGTACAGTCCAATCTGTACCTAGACAGACATCATTTTGATAATTTCTTTGAAATAATAGCTTTCTCTTCAAGATCTCTTTTATGAGGGAACTCATAATCTCTTGGAGAAGCACATTCTATTTCAAGAGAGATTTAAGTGATGGCAATTTTCACTCATATTAGCCAACATTTTCCTCTCTGAAACTTGCAACCACTTCTTCTAATTTTACCAGAAAAGCGTATACATACATACATGTATGTGTATATATATATATATATATATATATATATATATATATATATATATATATATATATATATATATATATATATATAAAACACTTCTTCCATATGATGGCCTTTCAAGTCCAGCTACCATGTCTCTCCCAAATCTTTCAATTAATCAGTTAGCTGATCAAATACCCTCCTGGCTGCCTGTTTCTGGATGCTCTCTAACTTGATATTATTTATACAAAAACATTTTATTCCGAACCAAATATGGGTACTATAATGATATTGTCTATATCAGTTCAGAGGACAGGAAAGTGGAAATTCTCATCATTAAGCAAACAATGAAATAACAAAGTAGGGATGTCTGTGTCAAAATGTTGCAACCTAAATGTCTGTGGGTAGTCCTTTGTTTCTTTTTGTGATCCTTTGCATGTTATCTACATCTAAGAGCACTGATCTTTGTCTTCCCTCTTGTTTTCCTCAACTGTATTTCATTAGCAAGAGCAATAGTGTTTGGCTTGTCATAGTTAATCATTTGTCCGAATGGGCAGATGTATAACTTGACTTTAAAAAAAATTATTTTATTAAATTTGTGTATTTACTTTTAGTTTAGAACAGTTTCACAAACCCTTGAATTTCAAATTTTCTTCCCTTCCCTATCTTCCCCCCCTCCCCCTATGGTGGCAAGCAATCTGATACAGGTTCTACAAATACCTTCACATCAAGCATTAGTCAGGTTGGAAAGAAGAATTATAACCAATGAAGTGACCAACGAGAAAGAAGGAATGAAACAAAACTAAACACAAAAGAGAGAGCAAGTAATTTGCTTCAATCTGCAAACTCCGTAGTTCTTTTCTCTGAATGTTTTGGAGTAGTCTTATAACTTTGCATTGCTGAGAGGAGACCAATCTATCAAAGTTAGTATTCACAGATACGGTGTGTCTGTAATTGTGTACAAAGTACCCCTGGTTCTGCTCGCCTCACTCAGTATCAATTTATACAAATTTCTCCAGCTTATTATGATGTCTGTTGCTCCTCATTTCTTTTAGCACAATAGTATTCCATTACATGCATATACAACAACTTGTTTAGCCATTCCCCAATTGATGGGAATCCCCTTGATTTCTAATTCTTCGCCACTACAAAAAGAGCAGCTATAAATGTACAAATAATATTTTGTATTTGCAAATGGGTCTTCCTCCCACTTGTATGATCTCTTTAGGATATAGCTCTAAAAGTGGAATTGCTGGGTCAAAGGGTATGCGCTTTTTTTATACCCCTTTGGGTATAGTTCCAAATTGCTCTGCAGAATGGTTAGATCAGTTCACAACTCCAACAATGCATTAGTGTTCAAATTTTTGTACATCCTCTCCAGCATTTATCATTTTCCTGTTTTGTCATCTTAGGCAATCTGACTGGTGATATGTGGTACCTCAGAATTGTTTTGATTTGCATTTCTCTAATCAATAGTGATTTAGAACATTCTTTTATATGTTTATAGATATATTTAATTGTTCCTCGGAAAAGAGCCTGTTCATATCCTTTGACCATTTATCAATTTGTGATAGCTTGACTTTTTAAAAATAGGTGTTTCTTCCCTTAGGAATTTGAAGTAAGACTATATACATCATTCATTTTTAGATAAATATTTCAGCATTCTAAATGAGGTCAGTTGAAACTGATGATTACTGAACTATAAATACTGGCATCAAGTTTTATGGTTATGTTTGTCTATCTACAAATCTCAGATTAAACACTGACAATTTAGCATACTATCACATCCTTCAGTTCAAAAATGCTTTATTTTTAGAAATAGGATGGTACAACATCTCTAAGTGAATTTTCTATAAAAGTATGTATTGTGTAGCAACAAATATAGCTAGAAAATAGATAGATATAGATACATAGAAATATAGAGAGTAATATAACCATAAACATATGTAAAGATGGGAAATTTAGATATAAATTCAGTGTTACATTTATGAAGCACTGAACATATGCAAAGGATGGAGCTAGAGACTAGGGATAAAAAGACAAAACAAAAAAAATCAGCTTCTGACCTCAAGAAAAATATAATCTAATATGGAGAAAGGACATATTAAAAGAGGGAGTTCATAATGCAGATGTTTTTTTCTAGAATAAAACCTTTGAAAGAATAGGAACTTTATTTTTTTCCATTTTGGTCTCTCTCTCCTCAGAACCCAATACAGTGCTTTGAAGTAAGGATAGGGAAATGAACTGAACCAGCAATTGTTCTAATGCTGGAAAATCTTGCATGAGGGAACTCCCTTTTACCAATCCATGTTGCTATCTTCTATATATCATAATCATAGTGAATTTACTAGAAACTAAGCGGTATAGTGTCTTAATTCTAGTACTTTCCATCCATTGATTATTTCCTTTCTATCCTGTACATAGCTTTTTTTGGTGCAAAGCTATTTGCATGTTGTCCCTCCCATTAAATTGTGATTTTCTTGAGGGCAGGCACTGTTTTGTGCTTTTCTTGATGTCTCAAGTGCTTAGTCTAATGCCTGACATAGAGTATTTACTTAATAAATATTTGTTGACTGACATAATAATTCTAGCTACTCCTAATGATGACTTACTTCTCATTTACATACCAATTCTAAACTCACCTTTAGAGATGGGTAGTACAAGTATTATCTTCATTTTATAGATAAAGAAATTGAGTCTCAGACAGATTAAATGAGTTGACAGAGATCACACAAGATTTGAACACAAGTCTGACTCCAGGTTAAGTGCTGTAGAAGAGCCTCAGACATGATGTGCAATGCTTTACTGTCTTGCTGTCTTTACTGTCTTGATGGATATTTTAGGAATAAAGATGTTGAGGAGTATCACTTCAGCATTTCTGAAACAAAACTCATCTTTCCTAAAAAAACAAACAAACAAAAATCCCCTCATTTTCTGAAGTTCCCTTTTTTAGCTGAAGATGCCACCATCTTTCTAGTCACTTAGTTTTTTCCAGTCTCCTCACTCTCATGTCATATAGGCAATCAGTAGTCAAGTTGTGTCTATTCTACTAAACAATTACAAACATTTAAACACTATCTTTCACAACTATGCCCTTTATTCACAGAATCACCGACATAATTAAACCTCTTCATCACCTCTCACTTGGACTTCCATCAGAAACTCCTAATTTATCTCCTTTCCTTTAGGCTCCGTATTCTCTCATCCATCCTCCGCATAACCTCCAAAGTGATATTATTACAGCATATGTCTGACCACACCATTCCCTGCCCAATAAACTCCATAAGCCTATTATTTCTTAAATAAATCTCCAATCCCTCTGGCAGCAAATACTTCTTCCCAAAGTATGCCTAGCAAATAGTAGGCCCTTAAAATTATTTAATGAATTAAAATGTTTGCATGATATATGTTCTATACAAACATACACATACACAGAGAGAAAGAGATAGAGAGACAGAGAGAGAGCGCAAAGGGGTAGTGAAATCAATCAGTTTAAGCATAATGTAGAATGCATAACAGAGAAGAGTAAGAAATAAAGAAAATAAGGATGGATAAGTACTTTCGAGTCAGATTTTGGCCTTGGATGTCAGATGAAGGGATCTGTATTTTGTTCAGAAGGCAATTAGGAATTATTAAAGGTTTTTGAATGGGTAAATCTATGTATTAGTAAATTTATTTTGACAACACTATGAAGTAGGCATTGGAGAAGGGGGAGAAGTGAAATCAGCTTCCAACAATCCAGTCAAGGAAGAAATGAAATCCTTACGTTAATTTCTGTGGAAAGGGAAAGGAGGGGACACATATACTCACTGAGTACTTAGCACAGTGCTTGGCACATAGCAGGCCACTTAAGTGCTTGGTGATTTATTCAATGATATGAGAAAACCATTGGTGGTAGAATTTATAGGATTTGGCAATTATTGAATAGAGTGAGAGGGGAGAACAAAAAGTGAATTCAGGTTTTAGATATTGGATTGCTAAATGAACTTGAGGGAAAGACCCAGTTTAGGTGTAAAGACCATTAAATAAAATTGGAAAATCTTGAGTTTGTCATTGTAATGGAAATGCAGATTTAAAGATCTTCCCTGCCCCTAGCTTAAGTGCACCTAGAGCCTGTGGTGGGAGGCTTGTTTTTCAGGGAAGCCCACACCTTGATACTTTGTGATTGGGCAGTGGGTCAAGGAGGTTGTTACATTCTCTGAGCCAAGAGAAGGCTATATAAGCCCTGAGGAGAAGCTTTGCTTTGGGGCTCACTTTGAGAAGTGTTGTGTGATTTGACCAGATGAGACTCTGGGAAGCCGTTGTTGAGAGCCCCCCGGCTTTGAAAACCCAGATGTTGATGCTTCCCTCTCTGGTAACTGTGATTTGGTATTGATATAATGGTAGGACAGTTTGGAAGCCTGTCTGTTTGATCTGTAAGTTCTGTAACTCTGAAGTTCGGGGTGCTGACCTTTTTCCCTGAACTAGGTAATGTGTGTTTGTTTGATTAAAAGTAAGCTTGTTAACCCATTTTGAGTTGCTTTCCTTTTGAAAAGCAGATCTAAGAACCTGTGTTGGCAGTCACCCTGGGGATATTGGGGTGCTTGCTGCTACAGTCATTCACATTGACTGGACACTGGAAATGCAGGGTTGGAGATGCAGGGTTGGATCCAAGGGAATTAATCAAAATTGGATATATAAATACAGAGCCATTTTCAGAAAGGTAATAATATGATGTCATTTGAATGAATAAGGTTATATGGGGAGTGAGCAAAGAAAAAAAAGAGACCCAAAGACTAAGTGTATGGAGATGTCCACACGCAGGGGACAGAAGGAGGAAGTGGATCCACAGAAGGAAAAATAAAAGCATATGTTAAAGAGATAGAAAGACAACATGGAGAAAATTGTGTCTGAAGAGAAGGGAAGAGAAAGTTTAAGATGGGGAGTATAATCAATAGCATTTAGTGCTACAGAAGTCAGGGAGATAATTTTGAGAAGCAGTAATCAAATTAATTAAAAGTCATTACAGACCTAAGAAATGAGATACTACAGAAAGACAGAATGCCTATGAGGCTATTGCAGTTTTCCAGGTAAGAGTTGATGCAAGCCTGATAATGGTGGACTGAAGTGGAAATGGAAAAGAGAGGACACATGCATGGCCTAGCTCAAAGCTCATTACATGACAAGCAAGGTTTAGAACTGATAGCAAGACATGGGAGTCTGAATGGGCAAAAAGCCTAATGAGATTTCTTGTGCTGAGTGAGTTGGAGTACCTAGAGAATTTTAAGTCATGCTGATGCATTAGGGCTAGCCTTATGTACCCGATTTCTTTAACAGCAGGTTTCTGAGGGATCCCTTAGATCACTGACCTCAGTCAACTAATGGGGGCCAAGTATGATAAGAATGAAGGTCAAAATGCTCTTTTGAAATGTTTAGCAGAGAAATAGAAAGATTGAGATTGGATGATAGCTTGAAAGGATGACAGGAGGCAGGTTGAGATCAGTTTTTGAATCCCAGTTCTGCTGTTTCTCATTTTAAGTATGATCTTAGTGAATTTACTTTTACCTCTCTGAGCCTCAGTTTCCTTATATGCAAAATGAAAGTGTTGGACTAAGAGCTATCATTTAAATAGCACTTTAAAGTTTACAGATATTATGTCATTTGATTATTGTAGCTGTGAGATAGGTGAAACTATTATGCCCATTTTACAGATTGGGAAACTGAATATGAAAGAGGTAATGACCTGCTCAGGGATATAAAGTTAGTGGGTGATCAAGGCAGGTTTGAATTCAAGTTTCCTTACTCTAAGGACTAGCTGTTCTTTAAGGTCTCATTACTCTGATCTAAAGCAAGGTAAGTGTGTGTTTATCAGATTAATGGAGGCCTCAACATGCATGACAGCAAGATGTCAGCCAGTTAAAGGGAGAAATTGAGGATGAAAGAAATGGAGCCAGGTCTCTGTAAATATTGACATGGAGTGCATTCCATCTTTCAAAATGTGCCAGAACAGGGGCAGCTAGGTGGCACAGTGAATAGAGCACCAGTCCTGGATTCAGGAGGACCTGAGTTCAAATCCGGCCTCATACACCTAACACAAAAACTAGCCATGTGACCTTGGGCAAGTCACTTAACCCCAATTGCCCTCCAAAAATAAAAAAAGTCCCAGAATTGCCATTCAAACAAAAAGTTGAAGGAACCCTCCTCAGTATTCAATGAAAGAAGAAACTGACAGGGAGTATTTCCTTGTGACCATATATAACTGAAAAAACAGGGCTAAGAGAATTGTCTTAATTATTCTTTCATTCAATCCTCACTTCTTTCTTTGAGTTTAGGACCTGTTGTATTCTTTGTTTTTGTATCCCCAAGGACTAACATAGTATCTAGCTCCTATCAGGAGATGAATACAGGTTAATTGAATCAAAATGAGTGTCCTCATTTAATAAAATCCATCATTCTCCCCTCCTGAAATCCAGATTAAACATCAACTTTTATATGCTCTGGAAATGAAATAATCACTTTTTATTTTATTTTTACATAGTCCTTAATTGGTCACACCAGAAGGCTTTAGCTCAGAATAAAGTAGCACCTGAAACCAAAATAAAGTGAGATGGGAATAGAAAGGAATGGAGAAGAAACAAATGTAGGGTTGGAGACTTGGCTGTTATAAACTTACAGAGAATCCAGATAATGGAATCTTTTTCATTTAGAATATGAATTCCTTTTCTTTTCTTAAATAAAGGGAATGAATTATCAGTAGTCTCAGAATTTTGACAATGGCAGATCTTTTTTAACAGAAAAGCAAAATTTTCCCAAGTGTTTAGGTGTTTGGTTATTTGTAACCTTCCAACATATTGGCAGAGAGAGAGACAGAGACAGAGAGAGAGAGAGAGACAGAGAGAGAGACAGAGAGAGAGACAGAGAGAGAGACAGAGAGAGAGACAGAGAGACAGAGAGAGAGACAGAGAGACAGAGAGACAGAGACAGAGGCAGAGACAGAGACAGAGAGAGACAGAGACAGAGATAGAGACACACAGAGACAGAGACAGACAGACAGAGACAGAGAGACAGAGAGAGATAGAGACAGAGACAGAAATACAGAGAGATAGAACGACAAAGAGAGAGAGAGAGAGAGCGAGAGAAGTTATAGGGGTGAAAGAGATGATAAATCTTGTTTGTCAAGAAAAGGTTCATCAGCAGATAACTGTTGACCTCTAAAAATAACAGGGAATTCTCCCTGAAGTTAAGTGCCATTAATAATGGAAATCTTATGCTGTCACCATGGTAATGGGCTCAGCTAGGAAGTCAAGGGGGTAAAAATGATTTTAAACCCTCTCCATTAAAGAATAACCAAGAAAGACAAGTGAACCCTGTTATAACGCTGGTTTAGCCTTTCCAAATCCAGACCTCACATTTTTAGAATAGTGGTGATGTATTCACTAGTCTTCACTGCATGTATCTGTTATATTTCTGTAGAGTTGGCCAATAATGTCCCTGAATCTACAGAATATTTGCCCATTGGAAGAGCTTACATAACCTAATTCAGAGCATAGTAAGCAAAAGACGCACTCAGTCCCCAATAATATACAAAATAATTGATTGTTCACTCTTTTCAGTCATGTTTAATGACCCTATTTGGGGTATTCTTGTCAGTGATACTAGTGGTTTGCCATTTTCATCTCTGGCTTATTTTGCGGATGAAGAAACTGAGTTAAATGACTTGCTTGGGGGCATACAGCTAGTAGGTGTCTGAGGCTAGATTTGAACTCAGGAACATGAGACTTTCTGATTCCAGGTCTGCTGCTCTATCCATTGTACCACCTAGCTGCCCATACAATGACTGCAACAGTATAAATGGAAAGAAAAGCCATAAAAAATAAAAAAATTAATGGCATGAAGGTGCAAAGAATAAGCAGAGCCTAATGTTAGATATGAAGTGACCCCTACTCCTTTGCAGAAGTGGGAGGATCATGACCGGCATATTGCCTATATTTCCAGACTTCGTGGATTATTGATAGGTACTACTGATTTTTCTCTTTTTCTTATTTTTCTTCAAGTCATATTGTTCCTTGGATAGAATCACACTTGGGAAGACCATGAGGGGTGAAATATTAGGAGAAATCTTGCTGATAAAAAAAAAATCAAAGAACATCAATAAAAGTATCATTTTTAATAAAAATTTATATTATTAAATAAAACTTGCCTGCTGTTAACTTAGGGATAAACTATAGTTTAGGCATCTCTTTTTTTGGTTTAATTGTTTATATTACCTGAACTAATTTTTAACAAAAGAGGATTTACATGTATAAGTTATTAGTATGTCTTTAATTTAGTTCAGCAATCAACTTGGTAAGGATGCTTTCATCTCTGCCCCAGGAGCTGGGGAGGTATGTTATGGCAATGAAAGAAATGAAAATATTATTAGTGAATCATTCATTTAAGACCACAGGTTTAGAGCTAAAAGGGAACTTCTCAGTCTTGTGGTTGAATCTCTTATTTTACAGATGTGGACATTAAGATGCCAAAAGGGAATTAACTAAAGTCATTTAGGTGGTAATGACAACAAATACTAGAACTCTGAACCTGGGATTTTAATCCAACACACATTCTACAATACCATATACTGTCTAAAGATTAGTGGCATGGAATAAATAATCATAGACCAAAAGAACTTTCAAAGGTATTCGTTTCTGTTTCTTCTGTTATTATTTGATAATAATAGTTTGCAAGCATGTAATAATGTTCTAAATTGCAAAAGAGCTCATAATTTAAATTGTACCTTTCTTATTACAAGGTAGCCTGGTATAGGGTATAGAGAAATTCTCTTGAATCAAGGAGATCTGGATTTGAGTTTTACCTCTGATTCATATTATGGACATAACCTGGACAAGTCACTGAACCTTGAGGCCAGGTATGTCAAAGACATAGCCCATTTTGACCTGCATGAGGTCCACAATATTCTCACGTGCAGCCTGAACATTTTTGAGTACCACTGAACCATATTAAAATGTGAAATATTTACCAAAATAAATAAAAATATAATAAAACATCGATATGTGATTTTCTAAATCAATATGCAGCCCCTAGGGATCCTTATTATGGTTTAGGAGCCCTGTTTTGATTGAAATTTGAACCACACTCTACGCAACAAACTACAGAGTAATTTTTTACCTTCCTGAGGGGCAGGTGTTCCTTACACTAATGAAATGTTAGATCTAAAATGTGCTGCAGGTTCCCCACCCCTGGCCTAGTCTATATCTCTTCCCTCAGTACAGCTTAGGGAAATACATAAAATAGTTATAGTTATTCCGGGTTTAGGAAACCAGATTTAAAGAGCTAAAACAACTTAATTTAAACCAAGAGCTTCTGCTGCCAAGTCTCGTTCTTTTTCCCTTGGGCCCTGTTGCTTCTCACCACAGAAGCTACCTTCTAGGGAAAGAGGAATACTCAGGCTTCATGGTGTTCAAATGTGCAAAAAGCCCTACAAATTTAGCCCAGATGGTGACCTATATTTAAACACCATTAGTTATCTGTTACCACTTGTCTGCTACGTTCTTTATTACTTTTGTAGTTGATGTCATTGTTAGAAACATTCATGGGCATTCTCTAGTATTAACCTACCATGATACCATCACATTTGGGGGAGAGGGGAAGATACCCTAAGGAGTTTTGTCCTTCTTTATCACTGGGCCATTTTTTCAGTCATGTCCAACTTTATGTGACCTCTTTTAGAGTTTTCTTAGTAGTGGTTTGTCATTTCCTTCTCCTTTTATAGAAGAAAAAACTAAGTTAAATGACTTGCCCAGTAATTCAGCTTAGTAAGAGTCTGAGATCAGATTTGAACTCTTGACTCTAGGCCTGGCATTCTAACCAGCTGCAAAACCCACCTGCCCTGTTGTCCTTCTTATATGATGTTAATTGCAATTTATAGTTCATTTTAAGACCTGTTTTCCTAGTCTAGTGTAATCTCATCTTGACCAATTTTGAAAAAAGAGTTTAGTGTGAAGCACAGTTTTAAAAAAAATCATTTAAAAATTATTTAATTAAATATTTCCCAATTATGTTAAAGTTTTCTTTTAACATATGTCTTTTAAAGATGTCTTTTAAATTTGTGCTCCAAATCCTCCCCCACTCTCACCACTCTCCCAGTCATTGAATTAAGCAAGCATTATGATATATTAAGTCATGCAGAACATATTTCCCTATTAGCCCCATTGGGACACAATTTGAAAGAAATTAGATATGAGATGCATCTATACCTGTTTTTGTCTTTGTGTGAAGATATGCAGAAAGTAAGCATCTGATTGGAAGCAGTATAATTTGGGATCAGTTGGAAGTGGGAAAGGGAAAGTAAATAAACAGGACTAAAATGGAATGAGGAGAGTCATTCAATAAATAGGCAATAAACATTTTTGAGGCCTATTATGTGTTTGACATTTTGCTAAGAGATGGGGACATGGAAGGGGGCAAAAGACAATCCATTCCCTCAAGGAGTCTATAATCTAATGGGGGAGACAACAAACACATATGTACAAATAAGATATATACAGGATAAATAGGAAGCAAGTAAGAGAGAAGGGGACAGTTAGGTGGTGCAGTGGATACAGTGCAGGGCACCAAGTAAGGAAGACTCATCTTCCTAATTTCAAATCTGGCTTCAGACATTTACTAGCTCTGTGATCCTGGGCAAGTCACTTAACCTTGTTTACCTCCATTTCGTCATCTGTGAAATGAACTAGAGATGGAAATGGTAAACCACTCCAGAACCTTTGCCAAGAATACCCCAAATAGGGTCATGAAGTGTTGGACATGACTGAAAAAAAGACAAGAGGGAGGACACTAGAATTAAGTGGGTTTAGCAAAGGCTTCATATAGATTGGATTTAAGTTGGGAATTAAAGGAAGCCAGAGATGCCAGAAGGCTAAAATGAAGAGGAAGACTTTTACAAGCATGGAGGACCATCAAAGAAAATGCTCTAAGACAACAGATAGAGTGTTTGTTCATGAAGTCCTTTGTCATTGGATCAAAGAGTATGCCACCTAGAGTAAGGTATAAGATTGGAAAGGTAGGAAGGAGCTAGATTGCAAAGGGCTTTGTATGCCAAACAGGAAATTTTGTATTTAACCCTGGAGATCATAAGGAACCATTGGAAATTATTGAGTAGGGGAGTGACATGCTCAGATCTGTACTTTATGAAAATAACTTTGAAGCCTACATGGAGAATGGATTGGAATGAAGAAAGACTTGAGGCAAGTAGAACCAAGAGCAGGCTGTTTCAATGGTTTAGTCATGAGATAATTGTGGCCTCCCCTAGAGAGGTAGCAGTGTCAGAGGAGAAGAGGGGACATATTGGGGAGATGTAAGAAAGGCAAAATCTTTAAGTTGGGTGGGGGAGGGGAGTGAATGATAGTGAGGCATTGAGAATGAACCTAGGTTATGAGCTGAGGGATGGGAGGATGGTGTTGCCTTCTGTAGTAATAGGAAAGGTAGATTGTGAGAAGGGTTTAGGAGGGAAAGATAAAGAATTCTGTCTTGGACATGCTGAGTTTAAGATGACTACTGGGCTTCCAATTTGAGATGTCTGAGAAGCCTTTGGAGATATGAGGGTGGATGTCAGCAGAAAGGTTAAGTAAATTTGAGAATCATTAGCATAGAGAACGTAAGTAAATATGCAGAAGTTGATGAGACCAAGTAAAATAGAGAAAGAGAACATAAGAAGATCTAGAGCACCTCTCTGTGGGACACATGCCAGTAGAGGGCATGTTCTGGATGAAGACCCAACAAAGGAGAACGAGAATGATAAGAAACCATTGAAAGAAGTTTAAGGAAAACCATCTGGATGCAAGAGGTAGTGCAAACCCAATTAATGCTATTGAGAATGAGAGTTTTAATTTTTTTTTTTTTTTTGCTTTTTGGATGGGGGAAGGCACGACAATTGGGGTTCAGTGACTTGCCCAAGGTCACAGGGCTAGTAAGTGTTAAGTGTCTGAGGCCAGATTTTAACTCAGGTCTTCCTGACTCCAGGTCTGATGCTCTATTCACTTTGCCATCTAGCTGTCCCAAAATAATTCTTAAGAAAAATGTTTTTACAAAAATGTTCAGAGCAAATTGCTGGAGGGGAGAACTAGAGGTAGGAAGACCATTAAGATTTTGAGTTAGTAGTCTAAGCATAGTGTTATTAGTACATAGATTACTGCCATGGCAATGGAAATTTTAAAAGTAGATCATAGCCATAATATAAAGGAATAAATGCAGGATACTAAAACTAAGTGATGTGGAAAGAGTTAAGATTAAAAACTGACTCAGAGGTCACAGATATAACTCCTAATCTATCACGATGGTTCTTGAACCATTCCGGCAAACATAGCAACATATCTTCTATATGGATGCTTTCCTTTATTAATCCAGGCAGTCATCAATGCTTGGAATGCTTTAGCAATGAGGATTCTAAACGAAATTCTGTGATAGGACAGGCTAAGAAAAAGTCCAGTTGGCAAGGGAGAAGGTAGTATCCTAAGTCATTAAAATCTATACAGCTCTGGTAGGGAAAGATAGGTAAATTGGGAGGTTTTGAGGCTTTGGGGATTTTTTGTTTGTTTGTTTGTATTTTTGGTGACTCTGAATGACCTGATTTAGCTGACCACTTCAGAAAGGGAAAAAAGTGGAGCATAAACTTCTGGAGGGTAGGGATAGTTTGGTAATATTTTTTTTTTGTCTCCAGTGCTTAGCATAGTGTCTTTCATATAGTAGGTGTTTAATAAGTGCTTGATAAATTGAATTCAAAGTGTATCCACATATAAGGAACACATAGTTCTCCTTTCCTAAAATTAAGATTAAGCTTCAGTTTCAAATGTGCTCTGAAACTCTAATAGTCAGCTTTTGTTTTATTTTTATACAGTACTTCATTGATTATATCTTTTGCTCAGTATAAAGCAGAACCTAAAACCAAAATTATATGACACTTCAGTCTTTTTTTCTGTACTTCTCATGCATAAATAGCTCATGTGAAGAAAACAAGTTACTTTCATCATAGCTTCCTCATGTATTGGAATTACTTTAAAGTAATAAGACAGTTTTCTATATCCATAAACCAAAATCAGACTTGTTACTCTATTATATTTTTGAAGAAAGGAGAGATGAAAAACTGAGCAATTATTCAGTGAATCTAACCAATGTAGACAACCTAATTGGCTTTGTCCCATGTTTTCCTACATTATAAGCTTTAAAAATTTGAATTATTTGTAGAATTGCCTCAAATATCTTTATTTTTGTGTGCATAGATGCAGGCATGGGTAATTATCAGAAAACTATCTTTTTAGCTGACTTGAAGACTTAGAATAAAAAACAGTGTACTCTAAAATGTAGATTACCTGCCAGTTTTATCTGTGCCCCTTCATCATCATCCATATTTCTCAACAAAGGAAAAATGTATTTCAGAGCCCCAATCTTCAAACATATTAAGTGTTTGATCTTTTTTATTCAACTATAAAGTGAGCTCATCAGACCTAGGCTGTGGGCTTTCTTTTAAGTTGCGCTAATGAGAATGGCTGTCCAAATGAAAATGCTCAACTACAATACATCTTCATCAATAGATGGGTCCAAACACAAATTTTCTTAATCACTGTGTTGCTGCTGTCCATTACAAAGCCAGGAGCATTTTCACAGATATTACACTTTCATCAGAAAACAAATGGGCCTATTTTGGGCTACAGATACTTCTTTTAAAGAGAACTCAGTGTAGAACCCCATGATAATTAAACTTAATTTCTGCATGCGACAATATCGCCACGGCATCTTGCCATGTTTGAAGAAGAAAAGCAGCCATCATTGAGATGGGGCAGGCAACCAAACTACTTTTCAAGTTTGATGAATTTCATTAGCAATAGTCAGGAAAACATCTTCCTTCTTCAGATTGAGAGAAATTCCAATTCTAAGTCAATTCAATTACAGTGATACTCAGTAAGCATTTACTATGGGTCAGGTAATGTGAAGAATGAAACAATCCTTGTTCTTAAGGCACTTATTGCTTAGTGGGTGTGGAAACTGGGAGGAGTTAAGAAAAAGTATTAAAATAATTCAACCTCCAACAAACATTTTTTTATGTGTAAAATACAGGGCTAGGAGCTAGGCCCATTTGTTTGTTCATTCACTTAATATTTATTTTTTTTAACCAGATGTGTACTTTTCTCAGTAAAGGGAACTCCCAGTTAAAAACAACAACAAAAAATCCCCTCCCCCTATGATGTAGGTTTGCATCTGCTCTTCAAGTAAGTTAGTCAAAAGACATTTATTAAATTCCTACTAGGTGCCAGGCATTATGTTAAGTGCTGGGATACAAAGAAAGACAAAAGACTGTAATTGTTCTGAGAAATTCAGTCTAATGAGTGGGAAAACATGCAGACAACCACATACAAACAAGCCTATGTATAGGATAAATTGGAAATAGTCAATTGGAAGAAGGCCCTAGAATTAAGGAGGGTCAAAAAGTCTTATAGAAATTGACTGGTGCACTGAGAATATAAGTGACTCACCCAGGGTCACACAGATAGTGTGTGTCCAAAGGGTAGAAAGGGAATAAAAACAAATAAATGCAAAAATGAAAAATGCTTTTAAAGGAACTCATTCTGCTGGGGATTCAACAATTAGAAGAGCTAAGTACATAGAAGGAAAATACTTGGAAGGGAGTTAAGGAAAGATTTTCTTGGTGGGGGGGGGCGCGATTCTGTGTTGCCTTGAAGTAAATAAAGGATTATAAGAGGCCTAAGTGAGAAGAGGTAGTATATTCTGGTTTGGGAGATAGACCCTGTAGTAGGAGATTGAATATCAAGTGTGGGCATCTGCAAGAAGGTCATTTTGACTGGAACATTGCTTAAAGGGGCATCATAAGAAACAGTTCTAAAAAATTAGTCTGGGGCTAGAATACGAAGGATTTAAAATGGTAGCTGAACAATTTTTTATTTTATCTTAAAGGTAATGGGGAACCAATTAAGATTCATGAGAAAAGGAAAATTCATTCAGAATAGAGTATTATTTTAGGAGGCATTTGAAGGATGGTTTGGAGAAGGGGAATATTAGAAGCAAGGAGGGCAACTGCTAAAAGTGTTGCAATAATCTAGGTAAAAAGCCATGAAGGGACTAAAAGAAGGTGATGGTAGTGTGAATAGAGAAGAGGTGATAAATGTGAGAGATACTGTGGAGATTAATTCCACAAGCTTTGGCAACTCACTCAATTACGGGGGTGGTGAGGGAGAGGAAAGAGTCAAAGTTTATTCAGGTTACAAAATAATTGGAAGTTTAGGGGAGCAATAATTTTAAGGTGATGATATTATTTGTTGTGCTAAATACTTCTTAGTTACATTTTTAATCTGGTTTGGGTGTACTTAGGACTGCTGTGAGCCTCATGTTGTCTCTCAGCTGTGTATTTGACAACTGTGATGTAGAGGTATTTTGAGGTGTTCAATTTGGAAAAAAGCAGGGAGCACATAGTGGATGGATTCTTATGTTATTATCAAAGTAGAAGGTAAACTCTTTGCTGAGCAGGATAGAAGTAGAAGAGGTAGCTGGAGACGTTTGAGGAAAGAATACAAATTAGAATATATGAGATTAAAAGAGAGGTATAAATCTTTCCAAAACAGATGTCCAATTGTATTCCCAGTATGATAAACCCCAATAATACACAACTCCTTTATTCATGCCATAACCAATGCTTTGGACACAGCTGAAAATATCAATGAATACAACATAAGCATTCAATTTTCCTAGAAAACAAGTATGAGATAAAATGAAAAAGATACCCACACACAACTCAGAGTTGAGACACAAATATTTAAATCCCAGTTCTACCTCTTGCTAGCTGTGTAACTTTAAGTTATTCCTCCTCAGTGAATCTCATCTCTAAAATGGGGATAATAATGTCAGGCCTGTTTATCTTACAAGGTGGTTGTAAGAACCATAATAAGCAATAATAATAAATGACAAAAAGTGACAAATCACTGTGATGTGCTATAAAACACAAAGAATACTTCTTTAAGATCAAATATTGGGAGGAGAAAGGCATTCATGTATAAATTAAACCAGCATCTAATTGCCTGTAAAATAAATTGCAAAGAAAAATCTGTTTGGCAGCACATAACTTTTGCTCTATCACAGAACATGCAGAGTTGAAATTCTCAGATGTTAAGCTCTTAATTTCACACAAACAACTCAAACACGCAAAACAAAAGAAAACAAAAAACAAACAAACCCACAACCATACTATTAAACTTAGAACCAATGTCTGGGAGCAAGAAAATGTGCATATGTCCAATAGAACAGAAAAATGGCATCTACAATACTACTCAATAATTTATTTGAAGATGATGCTATTTTTAGGATTTGGGGAAAAACAAATTATTAGACTAAGAGCATTATTCCTCCATAATACTCAAATACCATATTATTTATGTTCAAATACTTTTTTAGGTATAAACTGAGTAGTTTATTTCTACCCCTTGGTCAATTGGAACTGAGGACTGTTTAGTTTTATTGCTATACTTTCTATAAATTAATAAATAAAATGTACATTTCTTTTATCAAAAGCACATGGAGCTCAATTTTTTTTTTCATATATAAAAACATTCCTTATAACAAAACCAGGAGGTTATTGAAGTACATTCATTGTCTCAGGTCATCCTCAATAATTTAGTGAATCTCCTGAGGGGGCTAACAAGTTTAGTTGTTTTATCCCTTTAAGTTCAAAATTTACTATTAAAAAATGACTAAAGACCTATAACATATACTTTTTGTCAGTATTACAAAAGGTGCCTTTCTAGGACCTGACTCTTCATTAGGAGATAAGACAAGGAAGGGGTTCATGCAAAACCTTCACTGCCCTGAAGGGATGAAGGGAGTTTTGAGATTTTGGAAGGAAAGGAAGCACAGGATCAAAGTGGCATAGGAACAGAAATTTCAGGTGTGAATGAGCCCTAAAGGTCAGCTTGGATTTCTTATTTAACAGATGAGAAAAAGAGGCCCAAAGGGGTGATATAATTTAATAGTTATCTATCCAAGTAGTAAATGGCATAGCTAGAATTTGAAAGTGGGCCTTCTGATTCCAAATCCAGGGTTCTTTCCATGGCACCAGGATGCTACAGATAGAGCTTTTGCATTTTTAAGAAGCCAAGAGGAAAAGGACCCTGAATTTTGGTTCTAAGCTCTGACTACTGTAGCCGTATGCCCCTGGTGGACATGGGTTGGTTTCTCTCAGGGGGAGGTGGAGGGGGGAACCTGTAGCCTCTAAGCCACATGTGGTCTTCTAGGTCCTTGGGTGTGACCTTTTGACTAAGTCCAAGCTTTACAGAACAAATCCTTTTATTAAAGGCATTTGTTCTGTGAAACTTGGATTCAGTCAAAAAGCTGCACTTGAGGACCTAGAGGGTCCTTGAATCCATAGATTCCCCACCACTGGTAGGCCTTCTCAGAGTGTGGGCAAGGACTAGAAAATAAACTAAATTAAAATAATAGTGGATTATTTGTGCCCTCCCTCCCTCCCTTCCTTCCTTCCTTCCTCCCTTCCTTCCTTCCTTCCTTCCTTCCTTCCTTCCTTCCTTCCTTCCTTTTCTCATTCTTCAAACACCAAAAATAAACTCTTATTACCAGGACATATATTTGCCTCTCTCTCCATTCATGCCCTTAGGTTTCACTGTGATACTCAAAGTGTAGGAATACATGATGTCACAGGTACTATTATGTTGGAAAGGCTCCGAGTATTGTCCTGGTAACAGATTATATCTGCGTTTTGATGACTAGCCTCATCAAGTATAGTGAGGCTTGCCAGCAAGAGGCTGGCCACTTGAAGAGGAAAACTTTGGCCACGGAAAACCTTCAAACAAGGAAAAAAAGCAAAGTGGCCCTCGGGATTGTATTTGCAGTAATGGTGACAGAGTGGTGGAGAAGGGCAGAGGAGGAAGGGAGATGCTGAGAATCACATAGTTTTTCAAAGATCATGTATAAACACTGACAGCTATTAGTACTCTACATATGAGGGCTTTTTTTCTAGTGACCAACATTCAGACATAGTCACTGAGGGAAGCAAATTCTATCAATGTTGACATTCTCATCATAAATCAAACTAGAAGAGAAAAGGATCTGGGTTATTGAAAGATCTCACAGATTCTCATTGGAGAAGTAAACAAAAAGATGTTGGAAGAGGTATCATGGGGCACAATCATCTTGCATTGATTAGACCATTTTAAATGTAATTGAGGAAAAAGAAGTGGAGAAATCCTATGAAAAATTTGAAAAGACTCTCCATATTAAGTCAATATATGCTTTCATTATACATGAATACTTAGTTACTTTGATTTTGGAAATGGAAAAGTGTTGAAAAAATGTTATATACAGCTCTGTACTCTGTAATAATACCTGAAAGACTTGTAAGCTACATATATACATATATATGTATATATGTATGTATGTATGTATGTATGTATATTAGTCTCAGGTCTATGTATAATGATTTTTTCAAGAAAAGAATTTGAGGTGCTAGACAAGTTGGATTTTTTAAAAAGTGAAACAGATCACATTTTAACAAGTGGCAAACAACTGGTTACTGATGTTGCAGTCATTTTCAAATGAGTTGTCTGTGTGTTATCAGACTAATAAGTTAGAAAAAATATCAAAATCTAACCAAAAAAGATGTGGCATGAAATTGAGGCAAACAAGCTGAAATAAAATAAACAGGTAAAAGGCTAGAAATCAATAAAAATGATCACTGCTGAGATAAATAAAAATCCCCAAGAGACAGAATTTCTGGGTAATTAATGGTCAATTTATTAATTGGGCTAGCAAATAATCTATAAAGTGATGGTCAGTGGTCTTCTAGGTAAACCAAAGACAAAATGATGGAGATCATTGAGTGCTTAAAAGTACTCCCTGACAGGTGGAGATCAACTCTGATTGAACAATTAATGAAAGGGTGGAAGAGGAGGAGGTGGGCTGAAAACCTTCAGCTCCTCCTGCTGAAAACTGGCTTGCTCATGAGACTCAGCTGCCTTCCTCTATGTGGACATAATCATTTCCATCTAGACCACTCTGGTTGCACAAAGAGGGGTGAGGTTTCAAGGGTGTTAGACTAATGCTCTAGGGCTGGAAATCACCCAGTTTAAATTCTATTTATACTTTAGTCAAAAATAAAATTTCCTAGTTGGGTGATGTCCCCCAAGATTAAGGACTATGTTTTCAGAGGATGAGGGCAATCTTTTCATCAGCCCTGTTCTTCAGAGACTAACTGACCTATAAGAATTGGTCTCTAAATAAGGAAATAAAAAGAAAAAAAATCAATCCTAATTTAATCATTGATTATAATAAAAAAAATTATAATTTCTCTCACTATTTCCTAAGGAGATTTCAATGTAAATCAAAAGCCACAGGGAGGAGACCCAAGGTGTCCAAGAAGCACCTCAAGTAGCAAATACAATCTCTTTACCAAAGAGCAATATATATGACATCCCAAAACAATACAAAATAAACTTAAGTTTACAATCTTACAGAGGAGGATGGTGAAAGATTGTAATTACATCAAAAGTAATGCAGGAAAAACACTTTCTGGAAAAGAGATCACATTAAACTAGATTATATGGCAACCAAAGGGAATAAAAATAATTTCAATAAGTACCAACCCATATATCTACTTTTCCAACTCTGTAAATTCTTTCTTAGAATTATCTTCCCATGTATACAGTCAACATTGTTAAAACAACATTCCATAGATGTAGGGGATAGAAGGCTAGACCTAGAGTGAGAAAGTTCAAATAGGGCCTCAGACACTTACCAGACATATGATCCTGAGTACTTAATCTTCATCTGCCTCAGTTTACTTATCTTTTAAATGGGGAAATCATACTTAAAGGAGCAACTTACTTATCTTGCATTTAACAGAGTTGTGGTGAGATAAAAATACATAGATGCTACCCTAAAGAGCTTTGTAAACCTTAAAGTGCTATATAAATGTTAATTATTGTTTTATTAATAATCTTTCAAAGAATTTCCAAGATCTTCATCATTCTATTCCTTTGGCCTCAGGCATTTGTGATTTGTGGGCTATCTTCATAAAGTAATGACTTTTAATTTTTTTTCACATTCTTATATACCACTTTTTTACCCTTAAAAAGGAATAGAGATTAGAATTCAAATATTTTTCTAAAAGTATAGTGCAATAACCTTACTAGTTAGGCATTTTTAAAAGTAATGAGAGGGTTCCTACTAAGACCTGGACATGACTTAAAAGAACTGTCAAATGATAGCTAAATTATGTTCATTTAATGTTGTCTATGCTAATCCATCACAAAACTAGAAAAGCTTCTATTATAATACAACAACATTCAGGTGCAAATTTATAAACTAGGGGCTTGGGTATTTTATCTTAAAAGTTTAAATTTATAGATATTTCCCCCATAATAATGAAGTTGAGGTAAGTTACATTGGCAGCTAGGTTGCCCAGTAGATAGAGCAGTGGGCTGGGAATCAAGGAGACCTGAGTTCAAATGTGGCCTCAAGACACTTATTAGCTGTGTGATCCTGGAAAAGTCACTTAACCGTTTTGCCTCAGTTTCCTCATTTGTAAAATGAACAGGAGAAGGAAATGGCAAATCACTCCAGTATCTTTGCCAAGAAAGCCACAAATGAGGACACAAAAAGTTGGATATGACTGAAATGACTTAACAGCAACAGTCATCCCAATCTACCTCAGAGTGGCTAAAACAAAAATAAACTTAAAAAAAAGAACTGTGTGCATTGATGTTTGAAAAAGAATGATATTAAAACAACTACCAGATATCAACTATAAATTCACTTTTAAAAATCCTATAAAGATCTGATTTGGAGTTTTCTAAGATGAAAGAGGTGATACTTTTGAGAAAATAAATGTGTACTTAGGGAAAGAAGGTAGACATAGGAGCTGAAGACAAACCTTTGAATCAGGACTTCAGGGTTTCAAGGCTCAACTCTGACATATGTTGATTATGTGACCCTGGCCAAGTTCCTAAGTCTTGTAGTTCTCCATGATCAGTTGCAGAGAATTTACACATCTGCATTAACAATCAGAGTTCCCTATAGAAATAAAATCACAGGTCTTGTGCGCAAAAAAGAAAAAAAAAGTGGAGGTGGACTGGGCATGTTTCTTGTACTTGTTTTCAAAGACACCAGAAGACTATTTTAAGAATGTTGTATGCTTAAAATTGCAGAAATCATGTGTTCTATTTCATTTTTTTTTTCCTTCACAATGCTCACTACAATGGTCAGCATGCAGTGAGTTCTCAGCAAAGATTGGTGACAGACTTTTGGATGATACATTTTGTAAGGAATGGTATTTCTGATACTTTGTGGGGGAAAAAATCATGAGAAAAATCTCTTGCCAAAGTTATTTATTGCAATCAAGAGACTATTTAAAACTTGATATCCTACAGGATCCAAGAAGTAAGACTACATCTGCTGAGATGAAATTAAATTATATCAATTTAAAAACAACTGCCTAGACGAAGTCTATATGAATGAAGTTTTTGGTACTTATTCATAGACCTATGCAAGGTTTCAGCCTTTTAAAAATGACATTTTAAGCAAGATGACACAAACAAAAATAGCTCCTTCCTTCAAGGAGGTAACTTTCCATATTTCATCTCTTAATTATTTTTTATTGATACATTGTTTTACATTACAAAAGTTTTCTCTAATGTCTCTTCCCCTATGCCCTCTGGAAAATCGTCGTATATAACAAAGAAGTTTTAAATAAGAAAAAAAGAAGAGAAATATCATCAAAATCAATCAATAAAAAGCAAATTTATTCAATATCCCAAACCCATAGGGCTCCCACCTCTGCAAAAGAGTGGGTGGAGGTGTTCCTGTATCTTTCTTCTTAGGTTCTATATTCTCTTTTGAAGATAGTGATAACTGATCTTGGAGCATAGATTACTCAGTGTATGGAAGAAAATTTAAGAATTAAAAGTATGGTGACTGAAATCTGGGGAAAAAGGGAACTAAAGTTTCTATAAATAAATAAAAATAATTTATTCATAAAAACTCAAAAATATACCTAAAGAACATAGTGAATTCATGCATTTTTCCATTCCTTACACTTATGCATCTTTCACTTCCACAGCCTTTATTGTTCTAAATTCTTAAAATTTTCCCTTTGCTAATTATTTTATAGGATTCACCACGGTGAAGTCTAGGTAATATGCCAAGATACAAAATAACCAGAGATAAAGGAAAGAGAAGAAATATAGAGAAGAAACAGAAAATAGAAGGTAAAAATTTCCTTACTATAAATGAGAAAGAAAAAGGAAGAACATATAACCCAAGAATATCCTAGTACAGGAAGAAAATAGAGATGTGATCATTTTTGCTAATGTCTTTAATATTCTTTGCTAAATCTCCAAGGTGAGGGGGAAAAAGATGAAGAAATGCATTTTCTTTTTAGTCCTAAGTGGTTTACAAGAAAAAATAAATCCCCTCTTGATGTCCAAATAGCTTATAAATACATAATGAAATCTAGATTCATTTTATAAACGTCTATGGGAAAGTTCCATTCAGCCATTCACTATACCTGGAAAGGGCAGGAAAATGGGCTAAAGAGGAGGAATTGGGAACACTGACTTTAGAATCATGAGGTCAAATGCAAGTCTGCAAAACCTCTGTGAGGTATTGTTTTAGATTCTTTTACAGCATCTCAAATATTTTTTTAGAAAACCTAAAGAAGTTTTAATAGAGTATATATGGTCCGGAAAATAATGTGGGTACTTTCTGTATGAATAGTATTAGAGAATTATAAATTTATTATTTGATCATTCTGGGTTGTTTTACTGCTAGAAACTCAATATGATTTCATAGCATTTCATCAGTTTTGAGGCTGACATATTTTCAATTTATTCTGAACTATTGAAAAAATTAAATGAGACTTTTAAGGTGTAGTTATTAGTGTTTTTTAAACTACAATAGGGTATTGCAAGTGTTACATTGCTATGAGACAGTGTGTTTAATGTTTCAATATTATTGAGTTCCTTTAAATGACTAACTATTTATTCACAGTTAATTTCAAGTATAGTTATGTATTTTTTTCCTGAGGGAAAAATTCCTCCTGCCCTGCCTCTACCAAGAAAATGACTACTTTGCTTTGAAATGTATCAATGAAAAGCTTTTCCATTACAGATATAAACAAGATTCCATTTTGTGATGTCAGGATGACAATTCTTATTTGATAGGAAAGATTTCTTATGGCTATGTATCATTCTACTTAGGATTAAAGGTTTTCTTCACTTTTCCTTGAATTTTCTAAGGATTTAAAAATACATTGTTGGACTTTGTAAGCCAGTCTTTCTTACTGCTACCTTCTAACTGATCTAATTTAGTTTAATCTTGGAATAGCTTTCTATTTCCCATTGCCAAATGATACTGAAGTTGAGAGTGGGTAGGAGGGGTGTTGTGTATCAGAAGAAAATGAACAGAAGGAAGATATGATGTTTGTGATTAGTAGAGGAAAAAAGAGACAATGAAATAAAAGAGAGAAAAATTAAAAAAAGAAGAGATATAATTTTTTGTGATGTAAAACTTTAAAGACTTTTCAATCAGTCCTATATGTTAGGGGTTAGCTTCTCTCTCTCTCTCTCTCTCTCTCTCTCTCTCTCTCTCTCTCTCTCTCTCTCTCTCTCTCATTGTTCTTTGTTTGGGCTATTATTTCATCAATGTAGGGAAATCCCAGTAAAGAAACACCATCAATCAATACACATCAGCTATTATTCTGCAATTTCAACATACAAATAAATCAAATTGTTAACATCATGTTTTGCATAATCTTTATATTGAGAATTAGGTTCCTTAATATACTGCTACTCAACAATTTCTACTTCTTGCAGTTGATACTTGAATGAAATCCTTTTGACACTTTTTATAGTTTCATAAAACAAGTTTTAAAACTGCTCCAGGACCAGACATTGGAAGTAGATTTATATTTGATACATTAAGAGACATGGAATTTAAGATCTCTTAAAATACTAGCATTTCAAAGTGGCTATGAAATTATTTTTGATGGGGCCAACCGTGTGGAAAACAACAGAAATGATAACTTTATCCTAAGCTGCTAGGTGGCATAGTGGGCTGAGCCCTGGGCCCAGAGTCAGGAAGACCAGAGTTCAGATTTAGTCTTGGGCACTTAATAGCTTTGTAGTGTGATCCTAAGCCACAGAACCTCTGTTTACATAAGTTTCCTTATCTGTACAATGGGAATGATTTTCACACCTTGCTCACAGGGTTGTTGTGAAAATAAAATGAGATATTTCCAAAGCACTTTTCAAACCCAAAGAAGCTATCTTTGTTGGCATACAGTCATGTCCAACTCTTTGTGACCCCATTTGGGGATTTCTTGGTAAGAATATGGGAGTGTTTAGCCATTTTCTACTTCAGCTTATTTTACAGAAAAGGAAACTGAGGCAAACAAAATTAAGTAGCTTGCCCAGAGCCACAAAGCTACTAATTGTGTGAAGCTAGACTTGAACTCATGTAGAAGGGTCTTCCTGACTCCAAGCCCTGTACTCCATCTACTATGCCACCTAGCTATCTCCTTAAGAACTATCTGTCTTAGTTATTTGTCTTCTTGCTCCTCCTCCTCCATCTCCTATTGTTATTGTCATTATTACCATATAAAATGATTTTTGAAGTTCAGTAATCGACTTTGCATTCCTTTGTACTCTCTTCCTTAAAAAGCCAACTGGTACTTGTAGTTTCAAATGATATGAATGACTGTCAAAATTATTCCTCTAGTCTTTATTTCTTCACATTGGATGAAGCTTATTTTACATACCATACATTTTATGACATCTAACAGGAGTGAAAAAGTAGTAGGTGACCAATAAAGACATATAGGTAAAAAACATGATCTAGAAATAGGTTATACATCCTGAAAAAGAATAGAAGGTATGTTGGGGAGAGGCAGTAACCTCTGAAATACTGACTGGGGGACTTATTATAAGTAAATTGAAGGCAATTAAGTCAACAACAGATGTCATGCAGAGGTTGAAAAAAGTAGAGTATCAGTCAAAGTTTAGTGCCTTCTGTCCAAAAGACGTTCAAGATATTTTTGTTGATGTGCAATAAGTTAGGAGCTCCATAATTGAAGAACAAGTTAAAAATTTCATTGGGCTAAAATATCTTAAACTCAGCATTGGTTAATAAGTGTTGAAAAATTGATGATTATACACAGTATTGTTTCCTGGATGACATCTTACAAGTGAAACCCAAGAGTTTTCCCATACATAAGATACAATGTGGAAGGTATGAACAATGATGAACAGATGTCTAATGATCTAATTGATAAACCATATAAACTTGTTCATCAATGAGAGTTGAGCAAATTTACTACTGTCTTTGCATCCATGATGTATGATGCATGTGTGATACTGTTTGTACTTTCCACAGCAGTTAAGGTATTAGTTATTTTATTTTTTTCTATCTCTTTTTCTCTTTCATTTTAAATGTTTGCTTTAAGGGAAAGCTCCCTGGATAAGAGATGAGTAAGGGCTAAAATTAAAAATGAATATAATTTTTAAATATATTATTCTTTTTTATTTTTTTTTCACATTATTATTTGAATTCTAAGTTCCAAATGCTATGCCTACTTCACTCCCTTTCCCATTCCAAGATGGTGAGCAATGATATATTGATTATACATGTGCAATTATGTAAATCATTTTCATATTCGTCATTTCGTGCAAGAAGATTAAATCAAAGAAAAATGTAAATGAAAAATACCATGCTTCAGCCTGTATTCAATCAATATAATTTCTTTGTCTGGAGGTAGATAGTATGCTTCATCATGAGTCCTTTGGGATAGTCTTGGATCACTCTATTGCTGAAAATAGCTAAGTCATTCATAGTTTTTCATAAACAATATTACTGTTACTGTACAACATTCTCCTGGTTCTATTCACTTCATTATGTATCAGTTCATGCGTCAGTTATGTTTTTAATAAAATCCTTCTGCTTATCACTACTTATGGCACAATGATATTCCATTACAATCATATACCACAGACTATTTAACCATCCCTGAATTGATAGGTATCCCTTTGATTATTAACTACCACAAAAAAGAGCTGCTCTAAATATTTTTGTACAAATAGGTTCTTCCCCCCCCCCTTTTTTTTTGATATCTCCAGGACATAGACCTAGCAGTGGTATTATTGGATCAAAGGGTATGCGCAGTTATATAACCCTTTGGGCTTAATTCCAAATCACTCTCTAGAATTGTTGGGTCACTTCACAACTCCACCAACAGTGTATTAGTGTCCTGGGTTTCCCATGTCCCCTCCAACACACAACATTTTCCTTTTTTGTCATATTAGCTACTCTGATAGGTGTGAAATGGTACCTCAGAGTTATTTTAATTTGCATTTCTCTGATCAATAATGATTTAGGACAGGGCTTCTTGAACTTTTTCCATTCACAAGTCCTTCAAAGTACCTTAAGAGAATGTGTATATATATAACTACAGGTAGCTTCTATTTCTTTTGTCTGACAAATGTCTGTTCATATCCTTTGACCATTTATCAATTAGGGAATGGCTTGTATTTTTATAAATTTATAAATTTGACCTCAGAAATGAGGTATTTATCAGAGATACTTGTTGTTTTCTTTATAATTTTGGTTGCACTGGTTTCATTTTTGCAAAAACTTTTAATTTTTATATAACCCACATTATTTTATATTTTGTAATGTTCTTTATATCTTTTTTGGTCCTAAATTCTTCCCTAATCCATAAATTTTACAGATAAACTATTCCAAACTCTCCTAATTTGTTTATGGTTTTACCATTATGTGTAAATCATGTACCCATTTTGAAATGATCTTGGTATATGGCTTGAGATATTGGTTTATACCTAGTTTCTGCCATGTTGTTCCAGGTTTCCCAGCAGTTTTTGTCAAATGAGTTTTTGTTCCAATAGTTTGGGTCTTTGGTTTATCATATACTAGATTACTGTGGTTATTTATTATAATGTAATTTGTACCTAATTTGTTACACTGATCTAGCACTTTATTTTTTAGCCAGTATCAGATTTTGTTGATAATTACCACTTTATAAAACAGTCTGAGATCTGTTTTGGCTAGATCAGCTCATTTTGCATTTTAAAAAATTGAGTTCCTTGATATTCTTCATTTTTTGTTCTTCTGGATGAATTTTGTTAATTTTTACTAGCACTATAAATAATTCTTTAGTGGTTTGATTGGTGTTATGGGAATGGGAATCTGAAGATCTTCCCTGCCCTTAGGCCCTTTGATAGACTTAAGTGACTGAGAATCTTCTCTGATTTTAAATATACTCTACCCCCTAATAGGCTGAATGTGGTCACATGGAACCTGTGGTGGGAGGCTTGTTTTTCAGGAATGCCCACACCTTATTATTTTATGATTGGGCAGTGGGTCTAGAGGGTAGTGATGTTCTCTGAGGCAGGAGAAGGCTATATATAGCCTGATGTGAGGTTCTGCTTTGGGCCTAACTTTGAGAAGAGGTGTGTGATTTGACCAGATAGGACTCTGGGAAGCCCTTGAGCCCCCCTGGCTTTGAAAACACAGATGTTGGTGCTTCCCTCTCTGGTAACTAACTAGGTATGGATGTAATGGTCAGATAGCTGAAAGCCTGTCTGCTGAATTGTGTTATTTTCTGTTGTAACCTCTGTTTATATTCTCTGAAGTTCAGGGTGCTGACTTTTTTCCCTCAACTAGGTAAATGATATGTATTTGATTGATTAAAGTAAGATAGTTAACCTATTTTGAGTTGCTTTACTTTAGAAAAGCAGATCTAGGAACCTGTGCTTGCAGCCATTCTGGGTATGCTAGGTTGCTTGCTACAACAACTGGTATGGCACAAAGTAAAGAGATAAAATTAAGTAGAATTGTCATTTTTATTTTGTTGGTTTGGCCTACCTATGAGCAAATAATATTTTTTCCAAATATTTAGATCTGACTTTATCTGAATGAAAAGTGTTTTACAGTTGTGTTAATATAGCTCCTGTATTTGTCTTGGCAGGTAGACTTTGAAGTATTTTATATTGTTGTTCTTTCTGTCTTGCTGCTGGGCTTGGTTGGCAAAATATAGAAATGCTGATGATTAGGTGGATTTATTTTGTATCTTGAAACTTTGCTAAAGTTGTAAATAAATTCAAGTAATTTTTCAGTTAATTCTCTAGGGTTTTCAAAGTATGAATCTCCAAAGAGTGATAGCTTTGTTTCCTTTTTACCTATTCTGATTTCTTTAATTTCTTTTTCTTCTCTTTGTACAGAACAAATTCTTTTATAAGGGGATTTGTTCTGTGATGTTTGTATTCAAAGAGCCACACTTACATACCTAAAGGGCCACATGTGGCCTTGAGGCTACTGCTTCCCTCCCCTGATTTATATACTATTGGAATTGTTTTTTACTCTTTGGTAGAATTCTCTTATGAATTCATCTGTTACTGGGGACTTGAATTTCCTAAGATTGGGTTAAGTATTTTATTTCTTCTACTGTTTATCTAGGTAATTTGTATTTTTGTAGATATTAATCCATTTAATTTAAAATGTCAAATTTATTGGCATAAATGAGGCAAAATAGCTCCTAACTATTGTCTTTAATTTTCTCTTCATTGGTGTTGAATTCAACCTTTTTATTTTTGATACTAGTAATTTTGTTTTCTTCTTTCCTTTTTAAAATCCCATTAACCGATGGTTTATCAGTTTTATTTTATTTTCATAAAACCAACTTCAATAGTTTTCTTACTTTCACTTTTATTAATCTCTCCTTTGATTTCAAGATTTCAATTAAGTGTTTAATTGGGGACTTTTAATTTTTTCTTTTTCTAGTTTTTTTTTTTTTTTTAGTTGCAAGCTAAATTCACTGATCTCCTTTTTCTCTAGTTTATTTATGTAAGCAATTAGAGACATAAATTTTCCCCTACTTACCACTTTGGCTGCATCTCATAAATTTTGGTGTGTTGTTTCACTGCTGTCATTTTCTTTAATGAAATTTTCAATTGTTTCTATGACTTGTTCTTTGATACACTTGCTTTAAAGATTAGATCATTTAATTAACAATTAATTTTAATCTCTCATGTCCATTATTGAATGTAATTTTGCATTGCATTACTATCTCAAAAGGATGTATTTACTATTTCTACTTTTCCGTATTTGTTTGTAAGGGTTTTGTGTCCTATTATGTTGTGTGGTTAATTTTTGTGTAGGTGCCATATACCACTGAAAAAAGGTGTATTCCTTTCTATTCCCATTTAATTTTCTCCAGAGATCTATTATATATAATTTTTCCAGAATTTTATTCACCTCCTTAACTTGTTTTTTGTTTATTTTTTTGGTTAGCTTTATCTAGTTGTGAGGGAGATTTTTTCCTGTTGTAAATCACCAAACTTGCCTTTCAAAAATTTAGATGTTATACCATTTGGTGCATATATCTTTAGTATTAATATGACTTCATTGTCTTTCAGCTATTTTTTCTTTTGCTTTGTCTGAGATCATGATTGCTATCCCTGCTTTCTTTGTTTCAACTGAAGCATAATAGGTTCTACTTCAGTCCCTTTCATTTACCTGGTGTGTATCTCTCTGCTTCAAATGTGTTTCTTGTAAACAACATATTGTAGGTTTCTGATTTTCAATTCATTCTGCTATCTGCTTCCATTTTGTGGATGAGTTTATCCCATTCACATTTATAGTTATGATAACTAACTCTGTATTTCCCAACATGTTATTTTTTGCTTGTTTATTTCCCCCCTTAAAGCCCACTTTTTGCCTCCTCATAAACACTTTGCTTCCAATAATCACCTTTCCTAACATACCCTCCTTTTTATAAGTTTCTCCTCCCCCTTTTTACTTTCTTATAGGTTAAGATAGATTTCTATATCCAACTAAGTGTGTATGTTATTCCCTCTTTGAGCCAGTTTTGATTAGAGTAAGCTTTAAGCTTTGCCTGTCAGCCCCCCAACCCCTGTCTTTTCGTTCATTATAATGGCTCTTTCATGCTTCTTTTTGTGGAATAATTTACCCCATTCAACCCCCCCGCCCCCTTTCTTCCAGTGAAATTTTATTTCTTATCACTTTCTTTTATTTTTTGGGAAATCATCCTATCAAAGCCATTTTATATCCACACCTTTTTCTACATATACTCTTTCTGGTTGCTGTTATAGTAAGAAAGTTGTTAAGAGTTACAAATATTATCTTGCCATGTAGAAATATAAACAGTTTAAGCTTAGTGGATTTCATTGTTTTCTTTCTTAATTCTTTTTTTTTTTTAACTTTTTATGTTTCCTTTGGGTCTTGTAGGTCAATACAGCTTAGGTCTTTTAATCAGAAATGCTTGAAAGTCCTCTATTATGTTAAATATCCACTTTTCCCCCCTGAAAGGTTATATTCAATTTAGCTGGGTAGGTTATATTTGATTGCAATCTTAACTCCTTTGCCCTCCTGTATAACATATTCCAAGCCCTCCAGTTCTTTAATGTAATCCTGATAGTACCTGCACAATATTTGAATCGGTTCTTTTTGGCTGTTGATAATACTTTTTTATTAATCTATGAGCTCTTGAATTTGGCCCTGATGTTCTTAGAGTTTTCATTTTGGCATCTCTTTCAGGGAATGACTATTGGATTTTTCAATTTCTGTTTTGCCCCCCCCCCCCAATATATCAGGGCTGTTTTCTTTGATAATTTCTTGAAATATAGTGTTTGTTTTTTATCATGACTTTCAGGTAGTTTAATAATTTTTATATTAGCTATCCTGGCTGTTTTTTCTAGTTCAATTTTTCCAATGAGAAATTTCACATTTTATTCCATTTTTAAACTTTTTTTTAAAATTTTGTTTTATTGTATCTTGATATCTCATAGAGTCATTAGTTTCCACTTGTTCAATTCCAAGTTTTGGAGTATTAGTTTCCTCAGTGAGTTTTGGGCTTCCTTTTGCATTGTCCAATTCTACTTTTTAGGGAGCTATTTTCTCAGTAAATTCTGAGTATCTCTTTCCATGCTATTAACACTTTTTTTCCATGATTCTCTTGTATTACTCTTATCCCCCCAAAACAAGTTTCTTCTGCTTCTTTAATTTGCTTTTTAAAATCCTTTTTTAAGCTCTTCCAGGAATTCTTTTTTTTTTTAAAGCAATTGGGGTTAAGTAACTTGCTCAAGGTTACAGGGCTAGTCATTATTTATGCGTGGGTGCTCATTTTCTGAGGCCGGATCTGATCTTGGGTCATCCCAGCTCCGAGGCCTGAGCTCTTACTCACTGTGCCACCTAGCCGCCCCTTTAGGGTAATTGGGGTTAAGTAACTTGCCCAAGGTTACACGGCTAGATTTTTGTTTGTGTGGATTAAATGTCGGAGGCCGGCTCCAAACTCAGGGCCTTCTGACTCCAGGGCTGGTGCTCTATTCACTGGGCCACCTAGCCGCACCTCTTCCAGGAATTCTTTTTGGGCCTGAGAACAAATTGTGTTTTTCTTTTGAGGTTTCACATGTAACCATTTTGACACTATTATCCCCTTCTAAGTTTATGCCTTGATTCTCCTTATCACCATAAGTAACTTTCTGTAATCAAGCTCTTTTGTTCGTTTGTTTTTTCTCTTTTTTTGTGACATGGTGTTTTATTGTGAGAGTTGGGCTCTGGTCTAGTACTATCAGAAGCTCTTTGTTCTGGGACTAAAGGTCTCACTGCTGGTTTCTACTAGGCTTCATGGCTTAACTGCTTGATTTCTCTGGAGGACAGGCTTCCTTTCTGGTTTATACTGGGATGTGAGGCCTCTATATTGGCCTCCCCTGGGTTTAGGGTCTAGCTGCTGGCCTCCTCCAGGATTGGGGCCTTGCTACTGGGGTGCTAGTTATTCTTTCTGGTGATTGACCCTGGATTATTGGTGGTCATCCCCAGGGGTGGGTAATTGCTGTTGGTCAGCTACAGGGTGTGGCTTTACTACAGGTCAACAATGGTGACTTGTGCTGGGAATGGGGTTGCTGGAATGAAGCCTTGCTAGACTTCAAAGAGTACTCATTTGTCTAGGGGGCTGCTAGCTTGCAGGAGGGTGACATCTTACTGGTGGATTGCCCCATGCTTAGAGCCTTGCTGAAGGCCACCTGCTGTAAAAATGGCTGCTACTTTAGCTCTTGGACCTCAACTCTCCTCCCACCCTAGTGAGATAGACTTATCCTGCAGGGCTAGTAAGCTACTTCTCTGCTCCTGGAGGAAGTTGTCTGGAGGAGAATTTGGGAGGTCTCCAGGGGGTTCCTTCCTCACTCTGTCATCTTGGCATGAGAAGATGACAACAGCAACAAAGGAATCAATGTTTTTTAGTGAAATGATTATTTGATGTCACAAAGGACTAAAGTCTTGATTCCATCTAAGTTTTATTTATTTTAGGTGAGATGTATAATTCCTTTTAGATGCTTCAGAAACAGGATTGAATAGTGGAAAGAACATTGAAATGGGAAATAGGAGACTCTCAGTTTTTTCCTCAGTTCCTAACAATTTAGATGATCTTCGACAATCTACTTTTAATTAGGCCTCATTTATTCTCTTCTGTGAAATGAGAGGATTGGGTTACATGATTTTCAAGAATCTTCAGCTTTAAAACTTTTGGCCCTTACTATTCCTTTCCCTGATTCTCTCGGGGAAAATCATATTTTGAAGATATTCGGCAGGTATAAACTGAAACTGAAGGTATAAGAATGTAAAGCTTTTGAAATTATTTGGATATATTGACTCAACACGTTAGTACAAGTTTTGTTTTCTTTGTTTTTCTCCCTGGGCTCCATTTCAAATTCAGGGTAGCTTTGCAGTGGGCCTAAATAACAAGGGAATAATTTGATACTTAGCAGATTTGGGAACATTCTCCTTTTTCCCACTTCTTTTTATTTTCTCACATGTTAAGAAAATAAGACTAAGGAAACCATCTGTTTGAAAAGAATCAAGTCAAATACTTAGATTAAAAAAAATCTTCCATGGATCTTCTGGAACAACCTATTTCATGATTTTAAAGAAGAAATAGTTTCATTATAAGTGTTAGGCTGACATCTACCATTTTGTGGCATCTATTGCTAAAGGTTTCTCTTTTAAAGCTATGTCTGGTCAATGTTTGATTGAATTACCCTGAATGAAGCTTCAGAAAAAAACTTCCTATGTTAGTATACTAACATAATATTTATCGTCTACTCTGTCAAGACCACAATAGTGAAGGACAATGAATTATCTGTATAGCCTTGCTATCTAATGAGGCACAAACAGAAGCTTTTTGATATAGACAGATTTATAGTATAGTTATTTAACATAACAAAATTTTCAGACAATATACCTTAAGTAAAATAGAGCCAAGTAAAATTACTGTTTTATCAATGAATTTATATAGCCAAATATTCTAGTGTATGTAAAAAATAAATACTCTGTAGAAGGGAAAATGTACATTAATAATTATTTCATTAATATCAAATTTCTTAATGGAATAAACTTACTATAAATCATGTAATATGCATACCTCTACAATGGTATGTCATAGTTCTAAACATCATAGGGCCTAATAAATTTTTCCACGTAGAAAATTCTCTCATAGGGACCCAGAGATTTTCCCTAAAACTGGTGCCTGTTATTCCTATAATTTTATCCCCTTTCTATATACTCTCTGACTCTCTGAAGAAATTATAATCTCATTTAGATAATTGTCTATTACTTCTCTAGGTGTCCCATTGTACTAAATCTTGTATTTTCTTGAAATCTTACTCCTTATGAAATTTCTATGTAGCTCATCTCTTACAAATTTACTTTAAACAATTTATGTTGTTTTTGAACAAAAAGCAGCATTTTATTTGTGGGGGTGGAGTCAAATCAAGGACATGGATCACATTGCATTAGTCTCAGTTTTACTGATATGAGGAAACACCTCAAACACTTGGTGCAACACTGTAGGCCATGTGCTTAGGAGATGATATCACCTAATTTCATTATGACATCTTCAGTCATAAGACTACTCAGAAAGAAAAGAAAAAGGCCTTTATTTTGCATGACAGTAGTTCTTGGGGCACATAAATTCTTTTTCATCCAATGAAAGTACAACAGAAGCTTTAATCCATAAAAACAAGGCAAGAAAAGACAACCAAGTACTTGATATGATTTTTATGGGATTTTAAAGTCTTATTGCAAAAACTTTTAAAAAGAGTTTTTTCCATCCAGTTGTTTGAAATTCCACAACTCAACTTTCATTCATTTAACTTAAGCTAAGCAGAGGATATTTCCCCTCTTCCCCATCATAAATACCCATAGGTTGTATGACAGATATTTTGGTTGCTGATTAATAAATAATTATCCATTGTTAGTCATTCACTACTTAGTGAGCTTCTCAAATTCTTCTATGAGAGATAGGAAAAACAAGCATGAGAGCACTAGGTGCTTAGGGCAGAAGGAAAGTGGTATCCACAGAGAGGGCAATGACTCAGAAATGGGAGCCTGGACTGAGGACAAAGAAGACAAATATAGGCTAATTCACTGCTTTGCCTAAGGGCAGCTCTGCATATAGGCCAGGGCATCCAACAAACATTCTAATTTTTCCCTCTTCTGATCTAAATTATTTGTAAATGTAACATTTCTAAGTCTAAGGAGTAAAAGTCAATATACCATTAAAATTACTTCAGATTCAAAAGAGAATGTTAGTGGAAAAAAACTTTTGCCAAAGGGAAAACATTAACCTTACCTATTCCAATGGGAATGAATACTCTTTACAATAAAGTGAACAGAAATAGCTACTGTACATTAATATGTAATAAGCATCATGTTTTCTGAGCTATTGCCCTGCTTCAACTTCTTTCTCATTTACTTTGATGTTGGTTCATCAAAGATGCTTTAAAAATTAATACTATGTTCAATCCTCTTCATAAATCAGTGTTGCATGTGGTGGGTGGGGGAGAGGAAAGTTAAAAAATAAATGAAGGGAAATGTTTATTAGCCACATTAACACCCAGCTCTCTAGTATTATATATTAATTTGCTAATTCCATAGTTAAAATTTTTAAAAGGTATAAAAATCTTCCACTTGGGAAAGAAACATTATGTCTCATTATTGATTTATTAGAGATTGGACAATAAATTAAAAGTTTATTGTTTTTCAGCTCAGTGTTCCTTTTTATTGTAATTAGAAGGAACTAAGATTATTTTTCCTAATGCTCAGAAATCTGTAATAAGAAGAGTAAGAATATCACCCTCAGAAAGGTGTGAGATATTACATTAACACTTGGGATCTATTAAGAAAACCTCTGAAGGATAGGATGAATATGACAAGATCTAAAGAGACAATTTCAGAATTATAGAGTTAGAAAAGACCTTAGACTTTGTATGGTTCCTTTACCAATATGTCTAACAGATGGCTATTAAGTCACTGGACAAAAACTTTCAATGATGTAGCATTCACTATATTCCAAGTCAGCCCATTCTATTTATGGACAGTTCTAACTGTTAGAAAGCATTCCTTGTACTGAACTAAAATGTGCTTCTCTGTAATTTTTACCCATTGGTAGTTTCTGCCATTTGTAGCAAAACAGAACAAGTTTTATTTGACTTTGGCACAATAGCCCTTCAAAAACTTGAAGATTCCCATGATCATATTAGCTGTTTTATTATTTTGGGATTGTTACAATAAATAGACAACTGACAATGAATTTGTAGTATACCAATACCCCTAACTAGATCCTTCTCTGAGAAATATTGTATTTGTGAAGTTGATTTTTGAACCCATGTTTAAGACTTCCATTTATCTTTATCAAATTACTTCATATTAGATTCATCTCAATATTCAAGCTCACAAAGAATTTTTTTTAACCTGGTATGTGTCATTCAAAATGTTTGTCATCTATCCAATGTCTATATTATCTAAAAGTTAGTGAGTTGATTGTTTGTGTTCTTTTCAAGTCATTGAAAACAAAGTTTAAATATCACAGAGTCAGAGATGTCTGGAGCACCCTACTCAGCTATTCCAACCTGCTCACGTTGAACTGTTAATAACTACATTTTAAATAAAGGTGTCCAAGCAGTTCTAAAATGATCTAATTTCATTAACACCAAGCCCACATCTCTCACCAAAATACCGTGAAGGACTATAGCCAATATTTTAGGTAAATTCTAAGAAAATGATATCTACACCAGGAAGACAGATAAGCTTGTGAGTGTTTGTTTATGGGAAGGCTAAAGAATGATGTGGCTTCATGCTGTGCTGTGGTATATTAACTTCTTTTGCTACTATGATGGATTTGACTTTCTGGTGTTGGGATTTGGTTTTCTAGTGCCTGAATACATATTTTGCTTCTGTCTTCTATATGAAGAGTCTGTTATATTTCAGGATTGAGAATTACGCCAGCATATTTACAGTCAGCATTGGCACTGGTGCTACATTTTGCAATGAGAATGGGATCGAAAAATATCAGACCTCTATTTAGTAAACCTATTAAGAAGAAAAAATCAGATAGGTCCTGTTCTGGATGAAACCCTGCCTCTGCAATTACTGATTTTCATGGATTTTTATAAAGCATTTCTTCAATGCTCTGCTCTAGAATTTTTTTTAATAATCTAAGGCAAACTCATTTGCCAGCTCGGACTGTTCTCTGTGGTACTTCTTTCATTTTCCCAGTCTTTCAGATGACTGCCAATGTTTCAGCAGTTACAGCTAGCTATCAGGAGGAAGTAGTATCTGAGTTGGCTCCTGGAAGGAGTTAAAGACTCTCATAGCCAGAGCTGGGGAAGAGGGAGGACGTCCATTCTAGGAATTAAGGGAAACAATTAGCATAGACATATAGAAAGTAGGGGAATTTAAGAGAATGGAGAAGTTCAGTTTAGCTGAAACAGAGAGCATGTGAAGAGGGATAGATAATATATGAAAGGTTTGGAAAGGAATATAATACCTATTTTGGGGGGGCTTTGAATGTAAGAACCAGTTTTTAATTTACTTAGTAGTCAATAAGAAGCCATTGAATTTTGGTTTTGTTTTTTATTTGTTTTCTTGCTTTTGTGATGGAATGCTATGTTTATAGCAGCACATTAGAAAGATAGTCACCTAATGTATATCACACCAGGATATGGTATGAAGGATAGACTGGAGTGAGGAATAGGCTGGGGGCTAGAAGACCATAATAGTCTAAGCAAGAAGAGATGAGAAACTGAAATGTGACAACTAAAGTGGAAATTGAAAAAAGGGATAAATGCCAGAGATGCTCTGGAGATAGAATCAACAAGATTGAACAAATGACTGGTTATGTAGGGTGAATGCAGGGAAAGAGTCAAAAGTTGTTTGTGTGAGTAAATGCAAGGACGATGATACCATCATCAGAAAATAAGAATTTAAGATGCGAGTTTTGTGGGGCAAAATTCAGTTTTTAGCATTTTTTTATTAAGGTACAAGTAGGAGGGGCAGTTAGGTGGCTCAGTGAATAGAGTACCAGCCCTGGAGTCAGGAGGACTTGAGTTCAAATCCAGACTAAGACACTTAACACTTACTAGCCATGTGACCTTGGGCAAGTCACTTAACCCCAATTACCCTGCCTTCCCCCCTCCAAAAAAAAGGCAAAAAAAAAAAAAAGAGATTCAAGTAGGATATTTAGGCAGGTAGGAATATTGACAGGCACCATGGTAATAGTTATGTAGGAGAGATATGGACTTGGAACTAATATGCATAAAAGTGATCATTGAAGCCATGGGAGTTAAGAAAATATTCAAGGGAGAAGTTACAGTTAAGTAAAAGAGAAGGATCAATAATAAAGCCTTGGGGGGATACCCATATTTCAGGATCAAGATGGGAACAATGATAGGAAAAGAAAGAGAATGGTGGTTAGAGACATAGGAAAACCATGAAAATGCAGTATCATAGAAGTCAATGGAACAGAGTATCCATAGAGAAGGAATGGTACATAGTATCAAATATCAGAGAAAGATCCAGGTAGATGAATTTGGCAAACAATTCATTGGTTTCAGCAGTAAGGATATGATTTTTGACCTTAGAAAAAACTGTGTTAATACAATAGTGGGGACAGAAGCTAGACTACACACTAGATTCACGGGTATAGAATAAGCCTACAATGCAGCAATAATACAAATGACCATTAAAATCATAATCATCATAAAATATTAAAACAAGTTACTTGCTCTGTTTGTGTGTGTGTGTGTGTGTGTGTGTGTGTGTGTGTGTGTGTTCTGCCTCTATATGGAGGCAGAAGAGATTTAGAAGTAGAAAAAAAATCAAATATGCTATGTACTGAGAAGGGAACTCCCCATGTTATACCAAAACCTTTGGAAGTCAGTTCCTTGTTAAAGTAACACAACTTGGATATGGAAATGATAAGTACAGCTGAAGTCCAAAGCAGGGAAAAACATCCTTTTCTTTTATAACCTTGTCAGTCAGTCAATAAACATTTATTAAGTGCCGACCGTATGCCAAGCATTGCATTAAGCACTGGAACTGGCAGGAGATGTTCCAAGATCCCTACTATTTTTTTTTTTTGTTATGCACAATATCAGCCTGTCATAATGCTGGAGAAAAAAATTAGCTTAATTCTATTAATTCTATTCAAATTGACACTCAGATACATCTGTGATCTTGTGGATTGATGAATTTGGATGTTGCTCCTTATAATGAAGATCTTAACCATCAATGCTTGTCTATCCTATACAACTCTAGTGTTTCTCTGTCCCCGTCTCTCTGTCAGTCTTTGTTTCTCTCTGTTTCTGTCTTTCTCTCTCTCTCTGTATCTGTCTCTCTCCAATCTACTAGACCCTTGTCTGTCATTTATAAATATGCCCAAATATGTATTTCTTAATATAACCCTCAGCTATCATTTTATATCTCTTCTCTTCTCAGATTTCTCCCTGTCTACTGCCTACAAATATGTCCATGCCACCTTTAAAAAAGCTTCACTATATCTTATTGTGTCCCCCAGTTATCATTCTTTATCTCTTCTCCCCTTCTTAGCTAAACTCATTAAAAAGAACCTATATTCAGTATTTCCACTTTCAGTGTTCTCTAAAGCCTCTGAAATCTGGTATAACTTCATCATTCAACTAGAACTTCTGTCTTTAAAATTACCATTCATCTCTCAATTGTTAAATTTAATGGCTTCTTTTCAATATTCATTTTCCTCAATCTCTCTGAAACAACATTGACCTTGTGAACCACTTCCTCCTCCTGGGCACTATCTACTCTCTGGGTTTCTATAGCTGCTTTTTCCTTTGTTCTCCTCCTTCACGTATGACTACTCCTCACTTACATTTTTAGGATATTCATCCATGAAGCCCACCAATTTGGGAGTTCCTCAAAGCTCTAGCCTAGGTTCCCTTTTCTCTATATGCTCTTTCCCTTGACCATCTTATCAGTTCCCATATATTCAATTATCATCTCAAAGGACATGATTTACAGATCTCTCTACCTATTGAATCCTAGCCTTTCTCTGAACTCCAATTCCATATCACCAACTGCCTATTGTATATTTCTAAATAGGTGTCCCATAGGCATCTTAAACTCAACAGGGCAAGACAAACTACATTAACTTTACCCTCTGTAATGGTAATGAGAATTTGAAGATCTTACTTGCACCTTAAAAAGCCCAAGGGAATTAGAAGACCTTTCCTGCTTCAAAGATCTTCCCTGTCCCCTAATAGGCCAAATGTAATCACATGGACCTTGTGGTGGGAAGAACTTGCTGAAAGTTTTGTGGAGTCCTGTGGAGCAGACCCCACAGGAAGCTGGGAATCAGAGGAGGCAGACAGTGAGAAAGAGAGGACAGACCCAGGAAGACAGATAAGCTTGTGAGTGTTTGTTTATGGGAAGGCTAAAGAATGATGTGGCTTCATGCTGTGCTGTGGTATATTAACTTCTTTTGCTTCTATGATGGATTTGACATTCTGGTGTTGAGATTTGGTTTTCTAGTGCCTGAATACATATTTTGCTTCTGTCTTCTATATGAAGAGTCTGTTATATTTCAGGATTGAGAATTACGCCAGCATATTTACAGTCAGCATTGGCACTGGTGCTACATTTTGCAATGAGAATGGGATCGAAAAATATCAGACCTCTATTTGGAGGCAGAAGAGATTTAGAAGTAGAAATGAATATCTCACAATGGAAGGATTTACCTTATTTTATTATTTTATACTGTCTCTCCATTCACACAACCACTTCTCTAATTCATGACATCATCACTTTTCACCTGGTCTATTTCAGTAATCTTGTAATTGGATTCCAAGTCTTTTCCCATTTCAATCTATCATCCACACAGCCTTTCAATATATATATATATATATATATATATATATATATATATATATATATATATATATATATATTTTTTTTTTTTTTTTCCTAAAGGACAGACCTGACCATGTCACCCTGCCTACCTAGTAAATTATAATGTCTCCCTGTTAATTTTAGGGTTGAATATAAACTCCTATGTTTGTTATTTAAAATTCTTCACAACGTGTGCCCTTCCTATCTTTCTAGTCTTTTAACATATGTCCCATTCATGTACTCTTTGATTCAGCCACACTGAACTAATTGTTGTTCCTCACATGTAACATTCTATCTCACATCTTTATGCCTTGCAAACAGTGTCCCATCATGCTGAGAATGCCCTCCCTCTTGACTCTTTATATTCCATTAAGAATCAGCTCAAATATTATATCCTATAGCCTTTCACAAGTTACAGGTCTGCTTCCCCTTTTAGGTGACCTACCCTGCATTTACCATGTAGGCACCATTTTATGTCTCCCTCAGTGGAATATAAACTCCTTAAGACCAGGGTTTGTTTTTGCCTTTCCTTTGTATCCTCATTGCTTAGCACCCTGTGCCTGGCTTAATAGATGCTTGGTGACTGATTGATGTCTCCATGAATTCAACACAAATGGATGACAACACTAGAAGACAAATGCTTTCCTCACTTTTCCTGATGTCACAAAGAAAATAGAGGACCACTTCGGCAGAACACCACATAACCCTCACTATGGCCACATGGCCAACCCCTCTTCTCTTTCAAATATACATTTCCCAATGACATCTTTTATTCCTCTGCTGCTTTGAAAATTTATATTTGTTATCTTTTGCAGCCATTTCACATCCAAATTGATGCCACACATAAATGCCTAGTAATTTAGGAAGCTCTTTCAGGGGAGGCAAAATATTGATAAATTTCCCCAGGCAGTGAAGAAGATGTAGCAGAAGTGCTAACCTTTTTCTCTCATATTCAGAAACCTTTTTTTAACTGTGCACTGAGTATTATTGCTGCTCTTCAGTGCTCTTATCTAATCACTGATTCTAATGTATTGTTCTCTTTTGTCTTGTCCTTAACTAACATGTGATGTTAATATCTAGCCTTTAGATTTCTATCCTGTATTGTGCTGCTGGGACAGCAATGATTCATCTGTAGAATATTAAGACCCACATCAGCTTTAATATTTGCAATGTTCTAAATAGAATTCTGTTTTAATCCCTTATGGGTGGGAGTTTTCAGATATCATTTTTCCCTCTAATTTACATTTTCAATATTGACATTAGGTGACAATACTCTACACCATTTCTCTTCACATAGGAGATATGCAATTTTTTAAGTTAATTGAACTGAAAACTAAGATAGACCTTTTAAAATTTACTTTAATTGCTTCATATAAAAACTTTCCAGATCAGTTGCATAGAAATTCTGCATGGGGTAGGGGGGAGAAAAGCATGTTTAGGCTTTGATGGAAGTGCTTTTGCAAATAGGTGAAATAATATAAGCACTATATGGAAAGGATGAGGAATAGGCGAACAAATCCATCCAGAAATCCCCCAAAGGGTCCCTTATTCATCACAGAAGGAAATTAGAAAAAAAGGACCTTCCAAGAAGGCGTTTACTCATCCATCTTCAAGAGAGGTTGCCTAAGGCATGAAGAGCAAAGCAAATGTTTTCTTTCCTGAGTTTTGAGGTCAGATGTTGACTAAGGTCACACCTGCTCAACATCTAATAGGAAGTCATGTAAAACAGCATGTGATGGTGATAGTAGCAAAAAGAGATGAAATGTACCTAGCCTAGCGCTCCACCTACCAGAATAGACACTTAATGGTGGGTTTGAGGTTTGAGGTTTTTAAAAAATTTTTGAATAATTCACAATGAATGTATAAAATCCTTCGAATTTAAAAAAGGCATAAAGCAATAGAAATTGGCCTGGTAAGAAACTTAAAAACCATATTATCCAACACACATAATTCATAGACATGGAAGATGAAACTTGGGGAGAAATTGACACATAAGACTGGAGTCCAGGTTTCCCAACCCTCTGTCTAGTGCTTATTTCACTAGACCATATTATATATAATTACATTTCTACAAAGTATATTAGTATTGTACTGAGCAGAAAAAAAATATCAAATGAAACACATATGTGAGCAGCTCTGAAAAATATAGATGCATTAAACTAAGAAAGATCAATGATAATGACTTTAGGAATTCATATAGATTAATCTACATAAGGTGGACATTTTAACAATTAGAGGTCAGATTTGGTTGACAATACAGAAATCAGTTCTTCTTTATAAGTCACAGCACCAGGAAGCTTTTTTTTTCTTTTTTAAAGTTCAAATTGCAAACTGGTGTAATAGAAGGTGAATATAAAATGAGACTGAATTTCTGGTGACATCCATAAACTTCTAAGGGCAGATAAAAAACATGTAGGTTCCTGGTGTCTTTTGTAGCAAAATCAAAACAAAACAAATCAATAAACTAAAAATGAGGGAACAAAATCCACTTGTGATATGTAAGGATTACATAAGTAAGGTATATGATAAATACCAGAATGGATGCTGCATTCAGCATCAAAGGACTGGAGTTCAAATGCTGGGTCTTCTACTTACTAGCTACGTGATCCTGAGCAAGTTAGTTAATCTCATTGAATCTGATGTTCTTAATCTATAAAATGGGAATAATCACAGTTACCCTTCTTACCTTACAGGAATGTCATGAAAATCAAAAGTGAGAATATATGTGATATGCTTTGTAAACAATGATTGTTAACTGTCAGTTATTATTTTGCTTTACTATTATTAGTAATGTTTTTATTGTTAAAGGAAGCAAGACAGAAAAAAAATCATCCTACATCAGCATAAATCCATGTTTTTTATATATTTGTGATGCTTAGCTCAATTTTGGTTGCTGTACCTCAAAAAGCACAGGAAAAAATGTTTTCATCTTCCTTAACCTATCTGTAGCATTTGCCACTGTTGGTTATGTATTTCTTCATGTGCTTTTTATGTGTTATAATGATTCTTCTAACACTTTCACAGATCCTTTCCTCTTTTCTTTTTTTCTTGAATATGTAAACAAACTCTCCCCAATATTCAGCCAATAGCCCTCTTTTCCTTTCTTCAACTTTTTCTTGAGGTTATCAAGTAAGTAATTAATCAAATAACCTATAAATGCATACAAAATGCCTGCTACATATAAGACTGTGGTCAGGACGTAAAGACAAAAGTGAAACAGTCCTTGGCCTCGAGGATCTTTAGTTATCACCTCTATGTGTAAAGGTATTTGTCTCCCCAATGAGGTATCTAGACTAACTGTCTCTCCTAGGTCCCTGAATCACAATTTTAGTTTCTGGATAGCTCTTTCCAGATGTCCTGTTAACACCTCCAGCTAACTATGTGCCAAACCAACCTGGTTAACTTTATCCCCATACTTCTGTCGATCTTAAATGACTTGGGAAATCAAGAAGGTTTTGAATGTAATAGGTAGCTCAAACACCATTTGCCTAAGACTACCCTCCTTGGCAGAGATGAATAATTTTAATTATCTATGTATGTAAGAGCTTGGGAAAAGAAAGATCCTAGCCTCCTGGCTTCGGGCTTTGTGAAGTCACACTATTGCACTCTTCAGTACATGTCAGTTTCTTCCCAGAATCATTCTATTTTAATACTTATAAAGAGTCTGGAATGGTGTGATTATTCTTTCTAGAAGCTGGACATCAGAAGTCCAGGATCTATTTTCTCTCAAGCTCTCTCTAACACTGCCCTTATGCAGGCATGGAGTATTAAACAACCCATTTTCACCAATGAAGAGCATCAAGGTGGCACATCTGATAAAGCAGTGGGCCTGAAATCATGAAGAGTCATCTTCCTGAGTTCAAATTCAGACTCAGACACTTACTAGTTTGGTAACCATGGGCAAGTCACTTATCCCTGTTTGCCTCAGTTTCCTCATCTGTAAAATGAGCTGGAGAAGGAAATGGCAAAGCACTCCAGTATCTTTGCCAAGAAAACCCCAAATGGGGTCAGGAAGAGTGAGACACTGGGGTGGCTAGGTGGTGCAGTGAATAGAGCACCTGCCCTGGAGTCAGGAGGACCTGGGTTCGGATCCGACCTCAGACACTTAACACACACACACACACACACACACACACACACACACACACACCCTAGCCGTGTGACTTTGGGCAAGGCACTTTAACTCCAATTGCCCTCCAAAAAGAAAAAAAAAAGGAAGAGTGAGACACAACTGAAATGACTGAACCACAAAAACAACAACAACCAATGAAGAGACTCATATGCAAATTAACTTTGATCTCCCTGTTGTATTGTTAATTTCATAATTTAAAGTATTCTAATACCGGGAACAAAGATATATGAATGGATAAGATGACAAGTGTGTAACACACTGCCATAGTGAATATTTTAAAGACCATAAATATTCCATATTAATTCTCACTGCTAATAGACATTATAGTTGTTCATGTGTTAAAAGTATTCAGATACCTACATTCTGGCATCAACAATGCACTCAATGATAGGGTTATGCTAAATAGTCTGTGGAATACACCACAGATCAAAGGGATTTTCATACAATACTCCAAGATAACATGTCAGCAATGTTATTCTATATTATACTGGCTTGTTCCCAAGAAGGATGCTGAAACAGCATAACAACTAGAATTCTTATGAAATTAACACATTTTATGTTACTCAATGAGGGAAGCTGTTTTGCTTTTGATAGTATTGACCACTTGGTGTGAATAACTAACCAGCAAAACATATTATTGGAAGCAGTGTGTTTAATAAAAACAAAACAAAGAAGTGTATAGGAATTTATGTTTCCCTATTCAAGTGACAGCTCTTATATCAAGAGTAGCTTTATTTGGAAAAGTGCTGAGATAGTGCCACCTAAGCAAAAGACGTCTGTGTCTGATAACTGAGCAATTATCTGTGGACCTTGTTGAAAGTGCATCTATATTTTCTTTAGGTACCCAGCAGAGAGCTCACAGAAATACAGAGTTTTCTGGCAGTTTTCCTTTAATAAAGCTAAAGACACTGCATGGCCTGGTAGAAGGATCACACAATCTAGGAATATTTTGGTATTATATTGTTAGGCAACATAATTATCCTGAACTCTCCTCTGTTTTTTCATTCTCAATTCTTCTCTCAGATCTCAGATTAAGTCATTCTCAAGGCAATCAACATTTGCTGTATGTGTTGATAAGTCAAGATTAATATATTCAGTCTTAATGTTTTTTCAGCCTGAAAATTGGTTGTGCTTGACTTCCTTTTTTTTAAAAATTAAGGATATTTCATGTATTTTTATAGTTCACTGGTCTTTTGAATGCCCCCAAACTATGTATGTGTGAGCACTAATTTTTCAAAGTATTTTATGACTTCATTCATATATCCTGTTTGTAAGCCATTCATTACATCTACTTACAGATAAAAAGCAATTTTAACATAAAAAGATTAAGTAACATGCTGCAAACCACAAAACACCAGCAAAACTCAGATGAAAACCCAGTTAGTTTCCTTGCTTCAAGCATCAGGCATGCATGTTCTGCCTTGCTAAAGAATCAAGGCTATTAACAGAATGCATATGAGGGAGAAATAGCAGCACAATCCAAGAAACTACCAATTCTGGATATAGACAGATCTATGGTAAAACTCAAAATCTAAAAGTAGGTGGAAGGGAATGAACATTTGTTACCTACAGAGTCAAGCACTCTGCTAAGCACTTTACAAAAATTATCCCCACAACAACCTTAAGGAGGTGAGTTTACATAATTGATCCTAAATTATTATCCCTATTTTACAGGTGAGGATACTGAAGCAAACAGAGGTTAAATGACTCGTCCTGGATCAAACAGTTAATTACAGGTATCCCTTCCACAACAACGGGATGTGTGGATGGGCTGAGGTGGCACCCCTGCAATCTGGAAAATTCACGTAAGATTTTTTTACCCTCCCTTCATACCAGAGAAGTCTGAATTATGATGGTACTGAAAGATAAAATACTTTGACATATAATATCATTCATATATTTTATGCATTTCTGAGCTTCTAAACTTTTTCTGTGTCATCTGCTGGTTTTTGCATGTTTCTGTAGCTTTTGCAAAACCCCCCCAAATTTCCACTTAATTTCTTATGCTAACCTATTCCATACATATGTGCATACACATACACGTGTGTGTATATGTATGCACACATATATGTGTATATATGTATGCACACATATGTGTATATATGTAAATTATTCTATAAAAATTTCTATTTATCAGTTCCTTCTCTGGATATAGATAATAACTTTCTTTATATGGCCTTTGTAATTAATTTGAATATTTGTAATAGTCAAAATGACTTAGGCAGTTTACATAATTGATCCTAAATTGGTAGCAACTTAGTCACTCATTTCTTAAAACAATATTGCTATTGATGCCCTAGTATTTTTATAAAATACCCAAGTACTTTTATTGAATAATAAATCATGCCAAGGTGTTGGCATGATTTAGCATTCTGTAAAATTAGTATATTTTAGTTTCTGTAATGTGGGAATATTACATCTATTTTAAGTTACACCTACAAAATGAAGAAATTGGAAGAGATTATTCCCAGGGTCCATTTCAAATCTATGACAACATGGTCAATCTTTTTTTTTTTCATTCCCTATACCTCCTCCTAAGATGCATTGTTTTGTATTCCCAACTTCCTAGCAGGAGCTACCCATGATTTTAGTAAAATGTCACCACTGCACTTCATTGAGTTTCTAGAGTTGATGCTTTATATTACTATTTTTTTTTCCTTTTATTTTCTTGGTTCTACTTCTATATTTGGCCAAAAGTCTATTAAATTAAATCCCTTGTATTTACCATTTGGGTTGGAACACAGGTTACTCTATTGGAGTAACTAATTCTTTTAGGTCACTGAGTTATATTTTATCCCTGAGACAGTACCAAAAAATTTCTACATCCAGATCATTTTTACAATGCTGATAGTGTACAGAAGTTCAGCATATGCCAGAGGAAATTAATTTTCATGACTGCAACAGCATGAGAACAAAATTCAAATGTAATTTCATGTGTTCATTAAAAATCTGTTTTATACCAATTTACAAATAATAATGAGAATATCCAAGAGCATCTTTACCCAATTTAAAATTTGTGTCTATGTACCAACTAAATGTCTGTGTTATGGATACATGTAGGGAATTCTATTTGGAGTTGGGGACTTGGTCTGAAAACTGTTTTGAATAATTATAATTTTAAGAACCTGGGATATTCTAGTTCACTTATATGAGCTTCAATTCACTCATGTGTAATATAAAGAGGGTCTTTCTATCTGGTCTCTTCTAGCTTTAAATCCTATGATCCTATATTTTATTTTGTTGGATTGTTTCCATGTCTGAGGCCAGATTTGAACTCATAAAGATGAATCTTCCTGATTCCAAGCCCAGTACTCTATCCTCTGAGCCATAAGCTGCCCTCATAATTCCATTTCCCCCTTTTTAAAGTCACCTACAGTTTATATACTAAAGACTGTATGGAGAGAACTTGACTTTTTCTAAATAAGTGGCACAGACCAAAGAGAGGAATTACAATAAAATATTCTGTGCTAGTTTTGAAAATGAGCAACAGATTGATACATTGAGAGGCTTTGCATAATTGTTTCTAAGTTGGTAGTTATAAAACGTGTAACTCCAAATAAAATATCAGATATATTACATTGAATAGAGTTTTATAAAGGTTTATCCAAGCTGTCAAATGGCTGAAAAAATTAAAATTCTAAAATAAATTTAGTTCCAAATAGATCTAATTTATTAAAGGAAAAGTTTATAGGAAAAAAATAATAACTTCTTTCTCCAAAGAAGTTATTATTTTTCTGGGGAATATAAGTAACTGTTAAGAGGTGGTGCAGTAGATAGAGAACTGGGTCTGGAATCAGGAAGAACCAAATTAAAATATGGCCTTAGACACTTACTAGTTCTATAACCCTGGGCAAGTACCAACTCTGTTTTGTTTACCTTAGTTTCCTCATCTGTAAAACCTCAAATGGGGTCACAAAGAGTTGGGCAAAACAAAAACAACTCAAAAACATCTCTCTCTCTTTACACACACACACACACACTACATTTATACACACACAATACATATACACACATACAGGTACATGTATATAAAAGTGTGCGCGCACACACACACACACACACACACAAAGTTACTTTTCTAGCTCTCAGTTTCCTCCTCTGTAACTATTAATCAATACACAATGAACCAGATACTGTACTAACAGCACAAGGGAGGGGAAGAGAGCAGCCAATGTCTCAACAGAATGAACCCAAGGGAGTGCCCTCTTATGTCTATATTCTCTCCACTTCCTTTTTCTGAGTTCTCCTTTTACTCCCACCCTAGCCCAGATTCTATGACATTCCTTTGCCTCAAGAGATGAGTAAAAAAAACAAACTACCAAATCCTTCAAATCCCCAAAATCTAAGCATGTCCAGACCCCTCTAGAGAAAGTGTTCAACTTGAACTAGAAAGAATACTTATCATGCTATCATAAGACCTAAATTTTAGTCATGGTGAAAATAACCTTGACCACTTACTAAATCATTTCTCTGAACCTGTTTTCTCAGATTAAAAAATGGGGATAATAATATTTATTTCACAGTGTTTTGGAGACAGACACACTAAATAACATGGAAAATTAATTGTTCAAATAATATCATTAGTTGTCCAAACAGGTGCAAAATCCTAGAATCCTAGGGTTATATGGAAACCAAAGGATCTTAGGGATGCATGAGAGGTCATATTTTAGATCAATGTTTTATTGAATACTGGAATCCTTCCCACTACATTCTATATTCAGCAAAGATAAATCAATCAACATTCATTTATTAAGTACCTACTGTGTGCCAGGCACTATGGTATGACATGGGATAACTCTAGCAGAAAGGGAAAAAAGAAGTCCCAAACTCCCAAGTGCTTATAAACTATTAAGAAGATAGTGTGTACATGTATAAACATATATGAAATAAATATAAGGTAACTTGGGGGAGAAAGCCACCAGCAACTGGGCAGAATGAGAAAGGTTTCATGGGAAATCCCATGTCTAAACACCACCAGTGATAGGGAGTTCAAGAAGTAATAAACACTCTTAATTTTTGAAAGAGTTGATTCCTGGTGCTCTAAAAAAAATGCAATTCATACATTTGAGATTTTTTTTACAATACTGGTTCATAGTAGGCAGCACAAATAGCAACAGAATAAAATATGCCCCAAACTCAAAGAGCAGAAAGACTAAGTGAATCTATTGCAGGAAGAAAGGTAATAATAGGTAATTAAATTTCTTTTCTTGAAGATTACAGAATAGAATTGATTTCTATTCTTAGAAGCTATAAACCTTCAGGGGCATTGTATTCCCAAGATAAGTTTACTATAAGGAAATGTAACTGAAGTACTTTTACCAGTGTTTGAGGAAATATTTTCATGACAACTGAAAGGAAATCACACTATAAAATAACATTCTCTGACTCCTCCTGAGCTATATTTTTTGACATTTATTCAACTGCTAATATATTAAGATAATGTCATATGGCTAAGAAAGAGGTACAGGGTACTCCATACATCTTAGCACAGTATTAAGCTTCTATCCTGTAATAGAAAGAAGGCTAAAGAAAAAGGCAGGACACCAGGCTCCTACCTCCCTTCCTGTGCCACCTATTCTCTTCATGATTCTGGGCAAGTCCTTGAAACTTTCAATGTGGCAGGTGGCCTGCTTTATGAAATGGAGATTAAAAAAAAAAAACTTATCTACTAATAGGTAGAAGGTTGAGATTATCATTTGAAGGCCCCTATCAAGTTCTATGATATTAGAAAGGGAGAGAAGTGAGAAGTGAGAAAGTGAGAAAACAATTATATATATGGAGTCTCTCCTGCCAAAGGTCAGGGTGAGGAAAAGGGTCCTTATTGTAACCTGAATGAATTCTTAGAGGAGGCTTTTTTTCCAACCACAACAAACAGAGTCCCCTTCATATATATATATATATATACACACACACATATATATACACATGCACATATATATGTATATATATGCATGTGTGTATGTATGTACATGTATATATGTGTGTCTGTGTATACACATATATGTGTGTATATTGGGATGTGTATGTGGGTGTGTAAGTCATCGTATCACTAAATCAAGTCCCAGCCTCTCAAGTGCGTATATACTATTATACATGTATAAACATATATGAAATAAGTGTAAGGTAATTTGGGGAAGTAAGCCACCAATAGCTGGGCAGAAAAAGAAAGGTTTCATGTAGAATTCTTCCAGGCTATATGTATTATGGGATATTTCCTTAAAAGTATAGCAGTACCATTGCCATTAAATGGTTCTATCACACACACACACACACACACACACACATATGTGCCTCTGTGTGTTATATGTATATATCTTCAAAGTCTTCAGATGAACATGGTTCATAAAGAAATTAAGTAGTTAATTGCTGCAAGGTTACTCTGCAGCAAATGGCCCCTCTATATTCTTCTAAGAATTCATTCAGGTTGCAATAAGGACCCTTTTCCTCACCCTGACCTTTGGCAGGACAGACTGCATATATATAATTGTTTTCTCACTTGTACTTGAATGGAATTGTAACCCCAATGGCTCCCAGCACCAATGTTTCCCCAGGGAGTAGATGAGAAATCCATATGCATATTTTAAATTTACCCACGTCAAAATTGATTTGTCTCCTAATCTCTCAGACAGAAACCATGGAGAGAGAATTCTGTGTTTAGGAATCTCTCTCTGTCTCCCTGTATGTGTATGTCTCTCTCACACACACTCACAATCATACATCTATTTGTTTCATATCAACCCTAATTCAAGAAAGGTTACTGGAGGGTGAGATTAGGAACTAAGCATTATTTTCACACCTGTCCCTTCTTCAGTTAGTTCATATACAACCTGAAAAACTTTCAACTGCTTGATTAATAATACTACAGTTAGATAGCACACATTGGGAAAACACAATCATTATATTTCTTGAGATATCTCAGGCTCAGCAGGCAGAATCTATAGACTTCTAATGAGTGGAGATCAAAGTGTCTGAAGGACTTTTTCTGCTAAATAGATCGATATAGACAGCTTTGGGAATTCACCCATGTTAATGAGAAATCCCCTTTTGGTAGGACCAGGGTGTTCCTGATGCAGCTTCTCTGACCCAGACACAGCTTCCTTCCTTCATGCAACCTGATTGTCCCCGGTTTCTCTGATTCAGCTACCTAATCTGGGAACATAAATGTACCAATCTTGGAAGTCCCTGCCTCTCAGATTTGTTAGGAACCTAGGACCATGCAAGTTACTATATTCAGATGCCTGAATGACCAGATGCATTTCCATATGGAACCAAGGGGCACCTTCACATCCCACTAAAACTAAGTGCCACTGTATCCAGTTGAGTATTCTTGCTTTGTTAAAGCAAAATAAACCTCTTCCTTTGTTAAATGGTCAGTGATTTGTGAGTTCCTCATTTTGTCCCAACACAGAACCTAAACTAAGAAAATGGCAGCTTTAGATCCACACCTACAGCATTCACATTGTTTTAAATGGCCATGCCCCACTATCATTTCAATGAGAAAAGACAGTGAAAATGTAATTACTTTTTAATTTTAATGTTATAAGGGATGAAAAGAAATTCCAAGGTTTATTAAAGGTTATATAAGAAATTTTGTGGCTTCAAACACATTTACATTCTAATTTATATTAAATTTCCATTCAGCCTTCACCAGAGTGCTGGGGTGATAGAAATGTTAGTTAAGTGGAAAATGCAAGGAAAGTACTTTTGTAGATTCAATTATTTAATCCATGAGTAGAGAGGAAATGTCTCTGAACCAAAAACTTTTCTTGTCTGAGACTTAGATTTTTTGAAAACTAATGGTATCTAGGGATCTATTTTATCAATGACTGAGTCGATTCCATTCCCTTTTGAGCCCTAAGGAAAGTGTGCTTTGCAGGGAGAAGAAAAAACCTTTGTTTTTTACATTAAGACATACACACACACACACACACACACACACACACACACACACACACACACACACATTCCCTCCCTCTCTCCATTACTCACTCATCTATGCCACACTCACTTAGGCAGCTGGCTATGACTTCCTCCTCTTAAAGGCATATAGGAAAGTGAGATAGAACCATTTATTGGTATTGGTATTGCTATACTTTTAAAGAAATATCCCATAATAGAAAATACCCTGGAAGAATTTCTGTACTCCTAAAATTGAGAAAGGGTGTATAAAAGAGAAGACCCATTCTGCTCTCAGGGGAAAGGAAGGATTGAAATTTCATCTTCTTACACAAGACAAACCCACAAAAAGCTTCCTCCATAGATTTCATTGTGTCCAATTATGTAAACCGTGGGTGGGAGACAATCAGGCTTAATCTAACAGTAGGATATAGTGATCATTTCTTCTCCTTTTGGCTCACCTCAGTGCCACTATTAAGTGAACTGTGTCCTTCTACATCTGAACAAGAAGACCCCTAAGGAAAGAAAGGCAACTAATGAAGCCTCTTTGTGGAACCAGGGTGTCTATTAAACAGCCCACCTGCAATACACAGTGTAGGCAGCAGCAAAGCTGCAAAGTTAGCCTCTAAGCCTGCCAAATAATTGTCAACCATTTGCATCACAGGAGGGAAAAGGAGGAGACAGATGGACAGACATGACTAATACTACTGGCCTATTATTCTGCACTGGGAACAAGGCTAAGGGTAGATAAGGGGTGGGAGGGGGAGAGAAAAACTATACCACAAACAAGCCCCAAGGTATTTCCACAACAATTTCACTAAAGTAAAATTTAGGGAAACCCTTTGGTATATCTCCTGTTAAAGGGGAAATGTGCCTATTCCTTTATTGCACACACATTCCTTTGTTTTGTATTCTGGATATGAATAACAGAATGAAATTTATTAGCATCCAAGCAGTCTCTGTCTGACAGCCCTCCAAGAATCATAATTCTAACAAGTTTCATTGCTACCTGCATCCTGAATACAAACAATACAGTGACAAGGGACCACTAAGCAGAAATAGGAGGAGAGCCTACAAAAATAGGGCAGAAAGGAGGCAAATAGAGAACATCAAAAAGGAAAGGAAACAGAGCAGATGATAAAGGACAGCAGAGAATAAGGGATACAATACACTGGAGGGAGAAAGGAGTCAGGACACGATATGAATAATATTCAAGAGGCCAAACTGTCCTCCATCTGAGCTCAACCTATATTCCACCATGTGTTTCTAGCTCAGGAGAACCATCCTTATTTTTTCCTCTTTTCAGCCATCAGAAACTTCATCTATTAAAATGTTAATATCCAGAACTAGAGAAAGAGAGTTGATATAGCAAATCTGATCCAACACACAACAAAAACACTCAAAATATTTATTTTTAGTGAGTTATATTCTACATCTACAATAGTGACATGATTACCAAATTTGGACTCATTTCTAAAGCCATAATAAAGCTACAAAAGTGAATATATGAATCCTCCCACACAGCACCCATGCATTTGGTTTATATTCTTCTAATGTATAAAGAAGAAAATATTTCTAGTAGCCACTGGGGAAAAGGAACAATCTCTGTCAAAATGAAAACATCTATCAGTTGAGAAAAAGGGATATAAACACTTGTAGGGATTTTTTTTTTCATGACTAGGAAATAAACTAGTTGGATCCACCAATAAGTGGGGGAAAATATGTGAAACAAGGAATCTCATTTGAACCATTATATCATGATTGAATTTCAACCAAATGCTGTTTCTAGGGAAATAGGCAGAGTATAGGGCTCCTACCTCCCTCACAATCACTACACTTGGGTTATACATAACTGAAGCTTTACCTTAAAATGTTAATTAGATCTACAGAAGACATAGTGAGAAGCAGGGCAGTGCCCCTGAGGCAAAATCAACCTCTTGAGGAGTAGCAGTTAAGACATCACAAAAACACTTATGAATACTTCAAGCAGAAACACAATTTCAACAAAAGGTAAGATGTCATATTGAGAAATTCATTGTTACAAGTGTTTTCAATAAGCCAGAGAATACTAGCCAGAAAACTAAGTTACTTTTTAAAATTCACTTGATTTTTATATTTATTTGTGATAAGGCATGGTCTGCTACTGCCCATTCATTTATTCATTTATTTAGCAAGCATTTACTGAGCCCCTGTTCCACATACCACATTGTATTTAGTGATGCTTAAGATGCAAAAGATCCTATCTCTTGGGGAATTTACATTGTAATTAAGGAATACATTATACATACATGAATCCAGCACAAAACAAAGGAAAATGCATGAATTATGTTTAAAAATTAATGTTGAGTACTGACAGAACAGGCAGCAAAAAAGAGAATAATTAGGTGGCATGAGTCAGAAAAGGCTTCCTGGAACAGTTTCCTCATCTGTACAATTAGAGGGTTGGCCTACATGGTCTCTGAGATCCCTTTCTGAATCTAAATCCATGATACTTACTAGGATCATGGAAGACAACTTCACTTACAAAGAGTGAAGCTGAGCATCTAGTAGAATCAATTTCCAGCCACCAGCTGCTTACAAATTAATAACGAGAACCTGTAAGGCTTTCATCTCAGCCTTGCTATGTGAATTAATTAATTACTAAAGATATATTATTCAGACCTTAGGAAAGATAAGATTTTTGCAATCTGGCTCAGTGGAGGAAACATACATAAAAAGCAATAGTAGAAGAAATATTAAGCAGGATACAGATACATTTAATATAATGTAATTCAGGGAAGTCCACAGATGCTTAAGAGATGCAAAAGAAAGGATAAAGAGCAGAGATAGAGTAAGTTAGGGAGGATTCTCTAAAACAGAGGACAAGGCTTGGGAGATGAGCAGAGGGATAACATAGAAAGCTAGAATACATTAGAGAGATAGTAACAGCATAGAACTAAGTAACCTGCAGAAGGAAATAGCAAGCATTTTGGGGCCATACAAGGGAAAAAAAGAATTGCACTGGGAAAGGACCATAATTACTGGCTTGAGGAGATTTTTTTATCATATGTTAGACAAGATGAAGCCACTCTAGGTTCTTAAGCAGAAAAATGGCATGAGGAAAATGCTGTTGATAATAGATTGCTCCAGGAAGAACTTTTATAGTGGAGGGGAAAGTGGGTGTAGAGTGGGGTGTATGTGGCAGGCAATGCTTGAACCTTACTTTCATCAGAATTGATTCAAAGAAGGAAGAATGCACATACATACAAACAATAAAATACACATTTAGTTGTGTATAGAAATGTAACTTATCCAATAGCCAAATAGGAGGAGAAGAGAATAAGGAAAAGGAAAAGAGATGATAAAAGGGAGAACAGATTAAGGGAGGCAGTTATTAGTAGCAAAATAGATTTTTGAGGAGGGATAGAATAAAGAGAAAGAAGTAGAAATAGAAGCAGTTAGTAATCATAACTGTGAATGTGAATAGGATGAGGTCACCTATAAAATGGAAGTGAATAGCAGAATGGATTAAAAAACAGAATCCAGGGTGTCTAGGTGGCACAATGAATAGGGCACCAGCCCTGGAGTCAGAAGGACCTGAGTTCAAATGTGGCCTCAGACACTTAACATACACACACACAAAACTAGCCATGTGACCTTGGGCAAGTCACTTAACCCCAATTTCCCTCCCCCCCCAAAAAAGCAAAAAAACAAAACAACAACAACAAAAGAAAACAATAAACAATATATTATTCATACGAGTCACACTTAAACAGAAAGATACACACAGAGTTAGAATAAAGGATTGGAGCAGACTCTGATATGCTTCAGTTAAATGGCGGAGGGGAGGGCAAGAAAGCAGGACAGTAATAATGATAGACAAAGCAAAAGCAAAAATAGGCCTAATAGGGATAATTAGGGAAATGAATTTTGCTAACATGCACTATAGACAATGAGATTAATAATGGAAATTTTATAGCAAATTTCTCCAATAAAGGCCTCATTTTTCAAATATATATTGAGTATAGAACTGAGTCAAATTTATAAAAATGAGTCATTACCCAATTGAAAAAGAATCAAAAGATAAACAGTTTTCATAAGAAGAAATCAAAGCTGTCTATAGACATATGAAAAAAATACTCTAAACCCCTATTGATTAGAAAAAGGCAAATTAAAATAATTCTGAGGTACCACCTCATACTTATCAGCAATGACAAATGCTGGGTAGGATGAGGGAAAAATAGATGCACTAATGGATTTTGGTGGAGCAGAGAACTGGTCCAACCATTATGGAGAACAGTTTGGAACTAAGCCCAAAGAGCTATAAAACTCATCCAGCAATACCACTACTAGGTCTTTATCTCAAGTTGATCAAAGAAAAAGAAAGAGGACTTACATTAACAAAAATACTTATAGCAGCTGTTTTGTTGTGGTGGCAAAGAACTGGAAATTGAGGAGGATGCTCATCAATTGGGGCATGACTGAATAATTTGAGGCATATGATTGTCATGGGGAAATGTGCTGTTGAGAAATGATGAGGGATTTGGTTACAGAAAAAACACAGCAAGACCTATATGAAGCAAAATGAAGTGAGAAGAATTTGGAAATAGCAAAGTTGTAATGATGACCAACTGTAAAAGACTTGGCTACTCATCAATACAATGATGCAAGACAATTCCAAAGGGCTCATGATGAAAAAAATGTCATTCACCACTGGAGAATAAACTCATTAACTCTGAGTGCAAATTGAAGTATAATTTTCTCACTTTTTTCTTGTTTTTTTTTAAATATGGCTAATATGGAAATATGTTTTACATGATTTCACATGTATAATTGATATCATTTTTGCTTGCTTTCTCAGTGGGTGGGGGAGGTGGTGGGAGGAGGGGATAGAATATGGAACTCAAAATTTAAAAATAATGCTAAAAATAAATAAATAATAAAATTTTATAAATATAAAAAACAAAAACAAAAAAGATTACCCTGGCAGCTGCGTGTAGGATGGATCAGAACAGAGAACATTCAGAGCCAGGCGAATCAGCACAATGCATGTTATATTTAGCAAAAGTCCTAATAATGTAGTATGTAAATCTTTAAGTGCTGAGTCAAATGCCAGCAGTCCAGAGGATCACCAAATTGAACAAATTTTATCAGACTTACAGATAAGTCTCATAGAATTATAGCATTTGAGAGCATCTTGAAGGTGATCTACTCCATATGATACATTAAGTATGAATCAGTGCTAAAATATCCATGGCAATAATAAGCATTATTTACACTGCATTCTATGTTTTGCATAATATCTCGCTTGATCTTAACAATAAGTCTGTTGTTGAAGGAGGGTTGTTGAAGGAGAAAACTGATGTTAACGGAGAGGAAATTAATTACTGAGAGACATAAAGGTAGTAGAAAGTGGCAGAGCAAAGGAGGTGTGTTTTGTTTTGAAGAATCAGGGTTAAGTGACTTACCCAGGGTCACACAGCCAGCAAATGTCTGAAGACAGATTTGAACTCAGGTCCTCCTGACTCTAGGGCCAGTGCTCTATCCACTGTGCCATCTAGTTGCAATTGAGCAAAGGATTAAACCCCAGGATTCTCATTCCAAATCCAGTGCTCCTTTAACTCTATCACACTAGATGGTAAATTAGTGATCCAATTTCTACTTGAAGACATACAGCACTGGGGAAGTCACTACCATAAAAAGTAGTCTGCTCTATTTTTGAAAGATCTAAGTAGGAGATTCCTTCTAATACCAAGCCAAAAATCATACTGCTTTCCTAGGGCATCTGCCCTCCAAATTTCTTATAAGTCCCAACTTAATTAGACTATTGTATCACTGTTTCTGAAAGCACAGAAAATATTCTTGGTCTACCAACATCTACGTGGTGGATGGCTTAGGGGGAAATAACTCTTTTATCTACTAAAGCAGAGAGTTTCATTTTTCTTCCAAGACTATTTGCTGGTAGTAATCCCAAAGGCATAATTGTTATACTGCACTGCTCTCTTCATTAGGTTTATCCTAAGAATGACTATTTACCTATTTAAACTATTTGCAATGTTAATGAACTGATGAAGGTATTTGTAGGCTCACAGGTTATTTTCTCTATTTACAAGGCTAGCTTACAAAACATAAAGATTATCTTCTATATAAACCACTTTTAAATTTCCAAAATTACATTTTACATTATATTTTAAAATCATATTACCTGGGCAAATAGGACAAATGTACATTTTTTTAAAGGAAACCTTCATCCTCATTCAAGGAATTATAAGAACACAAAAATACAATGAAAACAGAGGATGCTTTTCAATTAAAATGGAAAACTGCAGTACACCAGAATTCACCACATTCTTGTGTAACAAATATTCTTAACACAGACTTCACACGAGCAGATCAATATCTAAACTCACAAAAGGAAACAGAAAATCTCATCTTAAAAATGTAATATTGTGATTGATTTTCCCCCTAAGGGCTCAGAGGGTACAAATTGCAAATAGCTTTCAGCAACTGAACACATGCTGATTCACTCATTTTTATGAGGGGGTTAGGGAAAGAGAAAGGAGGAGAGAGAGAGAGAGAGAGAGAGAGAGAGAGAGAGAGAGAGAGAGAGAGCGAGAGAGAGAGAGAATGAGAGAATGAGAGAAAACTCTATGGGAGGGTGTGGTAGAATGTATAGCACAATATTTGAGGCCTTTAAGAATAAAGAAAATACATACAAGAGAAATTATATGATTGTGATATTTTACATTTTGGTATTGCTATTTTGGAAATTCATTTACATTAGTGTAAGGAGCTCTCACTTTTATAATTTATTCTGTCAACATTGTTTAGTAACTGTTCACCCATTTTTAATTTTATAGAGTTGAGCAAGACACTGAAAGGTTGACTAATTTTCCTGTTATCACACAGACATATTAAAGGCAGGACTTAAATCCAGATTTTTATTTTTGAAGGTAGTTCTCCACCTACTTTGTCCTACAGTGTCCATTTCCCTTAAAGTAGAAATTTCTTCAAATTCATTTCATAGAATAATAGAATTTTAGAGTTGGAAAAGACCTCAATGACTACCCTAATCCATCATAGATCCCAAAAGGAATTTACAGCTTGTGATAATCCAGACTCAGCTTGAAGACATCTAATCATTCTTCTCTTCTCTATGATAAACAACCCTAGATCCTACAATCAATATTCACACAACTGGAACACATAAAGTTCCCTACCATCATGGTTGTCCACCTCTGAAAGCTGCCTAGTTTTTCAGCATTTTAAAAATGAGGTGCCTAGTACCCTGCAGATGTTATCTGATCAGGACAGAGTATAGAGGAATCATTACTTTCTTACTCCAAAAACTTATTTAAAAATTGCCTATGAAAGCTGTAAAAGATTCCATCCACTCTTTTGGTGAGCATCTCATGGTGCTGACATATTGCACTTGTAATACATTAAAATCCTTGGACATTTTTTAGTCAAATTGTTTGTCTGACCATGCTTCCCCTATACCATAGAAGTTGATTTTTGACACACACACACACACCCCCTCCCCCCACAATGGCTTTATATTTAATCCTATTGAACTTCTTATTCAATTTTATCCAGTACTCTGGCCCATCAAGAACTTTTTGGATCCTGATTCTTTTATCCATTGTGTTATCTCTCCATTATATTTGTGTCATCTGCAAATTTGATAAGAATGCCACGCCTTTAGAAAAGCAATTGATAATAATAATAGCACCTAGCATTTATATAGTGCTTCTTATATGCTAGGCACTATGTTAAGTACTTTATAATTTTTAACATTTGATCCTCATAACAACCTTAGAAGGAAGGGGCTATTATTATAATGCTCATTTTACAGATTAGGAAACTGAGGCAAACAGAGGTTAAGACACTTGTGCATACCTAGTAGTCACACAGCTAGTATTTGACGTCAGATTTGAACTTAGGTCATCCTGACTCCAGAACCAGCACTCTGTCCACCTAGTTGCCCTGTTTATAAACACAAATACTTCTACTGAAGATATCCTTCAAGGTTTAAAGTGAACCATTAATGACTACTCATTGAATCTAGTTGTGCAAATAAGTCTGCATTCAACTTATTATATTATTACTTAACTCCTATTTTCCATCATTTTCATAATAGTATGAGATATTTTGCTAATATATGTGTATGTATGTGTACATATAATAAATTATATATGTGTATGTATGTGTATACATACATATATATGCATATGTGTATGTATGTGTGTATACATACATATATATGTATATGTATAACACTAATATCTATAGCAGTACCCTAAGTCTACTAGTAAAATAATCTAGTCAAAAATAGAAATAAGGCTAGTTTGGCATGATCTATTCTTGCTGGACCCATGCTTACTCTTTGTAATCAGAACTTCATTTTTCTAAATGTTCACTAAATATTTCTTTAAGGATTTCTTCTATCTTGTTCACAGAAGTCAAGTTTACTGGCCTATAATTTTAAGACTATTCTCCTCTCTTTTTGAAAACAGGAACACTTTTACTGGGTTAATCCTTCAATACTTTTCCTATTCTCCATTGTCATTCAGATAATAATACTGCCAATGCTACAATAATCATAGAAATGAATAAATGCATATATATGTGAATTTATTGAGTGTTTATAGCATGCCAAGCACTGTGCTAAATGCTGGAAAAACAATAGAAAACAAGGCAGAAATCACTCTAAAGCAACTGGCATTCTAATTTGGAGATGACAACATATAAAGGAGGTCAGCTGCAAGGACTGATGGAAAGACCCAGTGATATTTGGGGTTAATTGGCAGGGATGATGGCAAAACCTCTCTAGGTCTAAATGATATGACTTTTACTTCTATATACAAAAAAATACATAGGTTTCTATTTCTACTGCAAAGGAGTTCTCAAGGTGGGTGGCAATTTCCAGGAATCTATAGGGAGTAATTATAAGACAGCTTGTTAGATCAGTGGTTTTCCATCTTATTATAAAGATTACAGTTGTTGAATTCCTGCTAATCCAAGTGGCAGAAGAGGCCATGTCTGTCTCAAAGTTTATTATTATACTGTGTCTGTCCCAAACCTTACGATGCTGAAGGGGCCTGGCTCATGACCTTTGGAAAATGGAGAGTGATCAAGAAGGAGCAGTGAATCAATATTCTCTTCCATGAGGACACAGAGTATTGGATAAAGAGCAATTCTCAAAGGCAGGAAGATCTGGGTTCAAACCCACTTCTAAGACATATTGACTTGTCATACTAGACAAGTTTTTTTAACCTCTCAATGTTCCATGTAACTCTATAAGACTATAAATTGCAGAAAATTAATGATCTGTGTTAATAGCAACTGTTTTCATAAAGATTTGCTTACACAAATGAAATCACATATTTAACGTTAAAAAAAAATCTCTTACGTTATTTTGTGTGAATTGGTCATAGCTGAGATTATGCTACAGCGTACTTTCAACTATTATGAATCTCTCCATTGGTCTTTCAGTAACTAGAGACATTAAATTTGTGGTGTTCAAATGTTCACAGCCATACAGAATCACTAGGAGAACATTTGTCTTAAATGATGATTTTCTTTGGCTGTAATTTGGCATTATGAGAAACATTACATCCTTTTGTAAATCCAGTCCAATTTCCTATACAATTCATTTTCTATCAGTAGTGCCTGTATTAGGTATACATAATGATATACTAACTCAACAGTTTGACTGTCCAACTGGATAACATAGCCTGGACAATAGACGTTTTCATTCTTTTCGTTCTTCCTGGGTTGATTCTTAGGCTAATCTCTTTTGAGTATTCACTGCTCTGAATGAGAAAGTCTTGTTATATTCTAGGTTGTGGAGCAATCAGCAGGCTGATGGCATCTTCAAACAAGTCTGCCTCATCAACTTTAGGGAATGCCTCTTCAATTTGTAAGGCCTCCATGACAGTGGCAGATCAGAAAATTACTCAAAACAGTGTTCTATGTGGTTGTGAATTCACCAAAAGCAGTTAGGTTGCTGCCTGGGTATCTCCTTACTTATCTTGGTATCAGCTATATCTTAGTCATTTTTTATTCTATCCTTTGCAATGGCTTGTACAGCCAAATGCTCAATGAAAGCCAAGAACAAAACAAAAATTGAATCATTGTCAGCGACCATCATCTCATCTACTTCATTCATCTACTTCATCTTTGATCTTCTTTTCACTTAATAGTATTTAAAATAAACAAATAAAGCCAATTTTGCTGTCCTTAGATCTCCTCACCAGTCTCTGCTTGTTATGAGCTTTAGCACTCCTGACCTATTCTTGTAGAACTAAGTCTATCATATTTATCCTGTTATTTTCCCTGATTTTTATCATTGGTACTTTTTATGTATGTACATATATTGTTGAGTTCCCTGTGTATTCATATGAGTGCTTCAGACAATTCCTGTTTTCCCTAATTAATGGAGATTTTCCTTTTATGTCTTCAGAATTTCATTCTTGAGATTTTCCTATTCTTCCTGGCCTGACTTCCCCCTACACAATTTTATTCTATAGGATCCTTCCAGTCATTCCTCTGAATTCTACTAATGCCACGTATAGGGTATATATCAAACTATGCCTGGTTTTCCTCTCTCATATCACTAATTCTAAGAGAGGGTATTAATTCACCTCAGGGTTTTATCTTTTGTCACCCAATACCCCCAGTTTATCTCTATTCATGAAAATTATATACTAAGCAGAATTTCCTCATTTTTGATCTTCCCAGTTTTTAAATCAAAATTCTGCTTTAAGACAGGACTGCACATATAAAGTATTCAAGAATGGTAGTAGTTATCTTTAAAGTTATATCAAAAACAATAGTAACACCTGCATAAATATTACTGTGTTCTTCAAAATCCCATCACCAATGGCCCCAGCCCCTTTAATAAATGTAATAACAGATGACTGGAGGAGTTAAATGATCTGCCTAAGATCCTGGACTATGTAGCAGTACATAGATTACAACCCAAGTCTTCTAACAGACAATAGCTGTAGAGTCAGTGTGGCACAAGAAATAAGGTATTACACTTGGAATCAGTGCAGCCTGAATGATAATTCTGCCTCTTTTATTCTTATTAGATGTGTGACTGTGGGCAAGTCATTTAATCTTCCTGCTCTTCAGGTTTTTTTATCTCTTAAATAAGGAAATTGATTACTTCATCCTCAAGATTCCTTCTGGCTTCACCATTATTTGATTACATGACTCTAAGTTCATTAACTTTCCATTTTAGAAGAGAGAAAGAGATACTATAATCTCTCTGGGTAGCTTTAACCATTTTGAATCATCATTTTTTATCTCTAGGAAGTACTTTTTGTCTAATCTAGCTTTTTTTTATAACACTAAAGGCTGGAGTTTCTGGTTTTGCTCAATTTTCAGAGAAAGAGAGGTGGATTTGGAGAAAAACCTCTGCCACTTAGCAATTCTATGTACTTGGGTAAGACACAAGCTACATTTCCTCCTTAAATACAATATTTGTTATGTAACCCATATGTATTTAGTTGGTAGTATGGATAAAAAAGATGAAAATACAATATGGCTTTTGTCCTCAAAGAATTTAACATAATAAGAAAAAAGGAAATATATGAATAAGTATGATGCAAAAGAGAAGATTACAAATTTGTAGCTGGAAGGGTCCTTAGAATCTGGTCAAATAAGATGGCATGATAATATATATATGTATATACATACATACATACATACATATATTTTATACACATACACACGTGTGTGTGTGTGTGTGTGTGTGTGTGTGTGTGTGTGTGTGTGTGTGTGTGTGTAGGGAGAGAGGAGAGGAAAGGAAAGGAGAGGAAAGGGGAGGGGAGGAGAGAAGAGGGGAGGGGAAGATGCTATCATACTTATTTATAGAGATTAGATAATGCTTTATGGAGCTTTTCCTTCCTAGAATTAGAAGGAAGAAAGGGAGAGACAGACAGACAGAGCCAGAGACAAATACACAGAGATACTGAGACAAAAAGAGGTGAAGGCAATGTGTTCCAGGCATTAAGAATGTCTTGATCACATGCACAGAAGTGGAAGGTGCAGGTCAATAAGAGTGGAGTTCAGAAAGCAATGTACATGACTGGGATTGGAGTAAATCAAGTCTGGAAAGGCAGGTTAAAGCTAGATCTTGGACAAACTTAAAGAGAAGACTAAGAATTTTATATTTTATTTTAAAGGCACTTAGGAGCTAATACTTTTTTTTAAAGAGAGTAGTGACTTATTCAGGTACATGTTTCTAATGTGTGTAATTATTAGATACTATTTGATGTTCTTATAATTGTTTGAATGTGATAACTATTTCCATTTAAATACATATTATGTTTGTGTGACATAGTCATTGGAAAGACTAGATTAACTGTAGGGATAGAAGACAGAAAGGTTAATAAGCAACTCAAATGAGAAAATATAAGTTGTGCTGAAAGGAGTGAGAAAAGAGACCCCTGAGAGTAAAGATTGGAAGTGGATTTTATTTTCCACAGGACTGTTCGGGGTCAGGCCCAAATTGAACAGTGAGTCTGCAGAAGATGTGTCAGCTTTTAAAGGCATACCACAAGGCCAATGGTTAGGTATTACACAAGCAGAAACTTGCAGAGGCCAAGAACAGTGATTGGTCAGTACACACGTTGAAATTCCCAGTGGTGCCAAGTCTCCTTGACCTGGAATCCCGCCCACCTCTGTGGAGGTGGGCTGATTGGGTGAAGGTGGAAATCCACTGGGAGAAGGTGGAACTGACCTGGCAGTCTGCTCACTTCCCTGAGGGAGGGCTGAGGTTGGGGGATGGGAAAACCAGGTAGCCAGGTACAACATATATAGGTAGTGTTTTGCATAACTTAAAAGTTATATAAAGGGAAGTTATTAAGATTTTTAAGTATAATGTTGACATTCCAATGCAGCTGTGATACCTGTTTTCTGCTCTGCCCCAGAATTTTTTTCTACAATATTCTTGTCTCTCTAGAGTATTCCCATTTTGTGTTGTTATTGTTTTCCTTCCTAAATTTCCCCCCACCTTTTACTTTTTCCTATTGAAATAAAATATTCAAATTAGGTCTGTGGAATAGTAGCTGTACAGTCAGGAAGACATGAATTAAAATCCTATTTCATACATTTATTAGCTTGTGACCCTGGGCAAATTACTTAACATTTCCATAACTCAGTTTTCTCATCTATAAAATAAGGGGGTTAGACTTGATGGATTCTAAGGTGATCGCCTCCTTTACAAATCATTCACGTCACTCTAAATCTCCTCTTTGCACTTATATTCAAACTTATATCATTATTATTTGCACATATGACTTCTTTTTCTTATTGCATCTGGAATTTCTTAAGGGCATGAACTGAAGTTATTTTAATGGTAGTGGGATGCAAGCTCAAAACATGTCAATTAGCATGATGTGACAATGACTTTGGACTAGATTGGAAGGATGGCTGTCCAGAATGAGAGAAGTCCCTTTGCCCTCTGTCCTGGTCAAACCACATAGGCAAAACATTATAAAAAATAGTTTATGGAATCATAAATATTCAGGATTGCAATGGTAATACTAGACAGAGGTGATAAAATTCAACAACAATTCAAGTGTATCAAGTACCATCTGTGTGTGAAGTATTGCCTCAGGAATTGGGAATATAAAGAGAAAAAGTGGAATTAGCTACTTTAAAGGGACTTACATTCTATAATGATTTACATCATTCAGAAAAGAAAATCCATGTTTTGTCTTAAATTATTTAAGAAGGCTTAGCTACAGATGTCATCCTGAATCTCCCTCTTTCTCTCTCTCTCTCTCTCTCTCTCTCTCTCTCTCTCACACACACACACACACACACACACACACACACACACACACACAAACACACACACACACACACACACACACACACACACACACACACACACACACACCCCTGATTACCTGGTCATTTTTGCTGCCTATCATTTGCGTGATCCCAAAGTGGGTATAGCCAGGTAATAACGCAATTCTATCTGGCACACTGATGTATAGGGGAAAAAAGTAAGGGTAATACAAAGAAACAAAGCCAACAAAACTCAGTTTAGAGCTTGTGGGAAAATTAATTCAATTCTGAATTTTCATAAGCTATAGGGGTTCATCATGTGATTTCATTGATGTGGGCAGGTCCCAATGCAGGTTTGCACTTTCTCTGCAACTCACAATTTTAGACTGATGTCTAGAGTGCTCCAAAGTTAAATGACTTGCCCTGGGTGACACAGCCAGAATATATGATTGGCAGGAATTGATCTCAGTTCTATTTAGCTTCAAGCTCTGCTCTCCAATCACTATGCCACACTGATTCTTAAGATGTGAAATATTCACACAGCATTGCTTTGAGATCAACATTTTGCAAACTTCAAACTTATATAAATAGTTCTTAATTGTAATATATGGTGGGATTTAATAAAAATGTTCAGTTAAGAGAGGACAAGTTAGAACAAGGAAAAGGCAAAGGTAAAGGAAAGAAATAAAAAAAGAGCTAGACTGTATAAAAGCTAGAAACAAAACAGAAGAGTCATTGCTACTGTCAGACCTAAAATGTAATCTCCACTTTGATGCACTAATATTAATACCTCTCAGAACTCTTTTCACCTCCTTCCTTGGTCTCAGCAACCACAGTAAATTCTTCTGTCAGATTTCTATACCTGGTCCCAGTCTATCCTATCTCTCTGACATCCATCCCCAAAACACATGTTTTTTTGTTTTTTTGCTGATTTATCACGTCATACTTTCTGCAAACCTCAGGAAGGCTGCTGACAATACAGCCTCATTCCAGATCACCATACTCAAGAAAGTATTTTTCAATTTCAGAGTAGAGTGGAATATTGGGGGAAATCCTAAACAGGAATTTTTTGAACAGAGGTATTCTCCAATAGTTACTGAGAACTTCCCTGCCTTTGAGCTGATGTCACAGCTGCCTTTAGGGCCAAAAATACAAATAGGTGGAATGCCAGTATACAATATAAGTGGTGATGCTTCTAGGTAAGTAGGTGGAAGTAACATATAACCCAAAGTCTGAGAATACACAAAAAAACTCTTATCAATATGTTTTAAACTTAGAACAAATTCAAGCAGGTTAAATATGAAGAGTAGACAAGTGTTGTTTATCCTTTATTTTCTAAGAGGACCAATGACATTACAGGTTAATGTCTTGACTCATTTGTGATTTGGATTAAAGTTAAACACAAGTGCACAAAGTTATCAGCTTCATTCTCACTTTCAGAGTCATCAAAGTTCAGTGGCAAGACAAATCAAGGAGAGTGGCAAAGGCTCGGGATGCAGTGGAACACCTTGGTGTCTTAGAGTGAATGTCAATGATAACTCTTTCTCTTTGGAACAGCAACCTGAGGATCTTCCAGCCCAGCTTGATTTTTTTCTTTTTTTTTCTAATTAAAGGGGCCCTCCCTTGACTCTGTTCTTAAAGAGGTCTATCCATTGAATGGGTGTTACCCCATTCTAAGTGAGTACATGCAAAGACCTTAGCCTAAATGGCTCGGGTCTCACTTTGCATCCTGGGTCATCTCCAGTCATACTGATGGCCACTGAACCGAGATGGCTCTGAAGGAGAAAGTGAGGAGAGTGACTTTATACAGCTCCTGCTCTCTCAAATCACAGTGAACTGGAAGTCATCACATCATTTTCCTGATGCCATGGTCCTCTTCAAAAATGAAGGACAAACACGATAACCTAGTGTATTTGATGTCTGATTAAGCACTAAGTGCACTGAAGCACCTGCTTCAGCTGCCTTCATGGTTGTTGGAATAAATTGCTTTCTTCCACCCATTCTTTTTTTTGCCTTTTTTTTTTAGGGCAATTGGGGTTAAGTGACTTGCCCAAGGTCATAAGGCTAATTTTTGTGTTAAGTGTCTCAGGCTGGATTTGAACTCAGGTCCGCCTGACTCCAGGTCTGGTGCTCTATTCATTGTGCCATCTAGCTGCCCCTCATCCACTCATTCTACTAGGGGAAGTCTACACGTGCTTAGCATATATATGTGTATATATATATATATATATATATATATCCCTCTAGGTTATCCATGGGTTTGAGGCCTATTAGTTACTGGTTCAGCCCATTTGCTGAGATGGTTTTATCTGGGTGTGGCCACTGCATATGCTATAGTTTCTTGGAATACAGGTGAAAGTTGGGGGACAGGTGGACACCAAAGGTGGATAAGCAGCCCTAAAAAGGGCTCCACAAGCCCTCATACTAGAAATGATGGTTCTCCCTGAATACCTCATATGTTCCAGTTGTAAAAATAAAGCATTTGTCAATATTAGAGGCAGTTATATGAGTAATAATATTGTAATATAAGGTACTTCATCAGTGTTACTGTTCCAAATATTGGGCAAAGAAATCATTAATTGAATGAATCTTCCTTTGTTTCTTGTGAAAAGTCACACGAGGTCTATTAATAATGTGGTCCTGCAACTTTTGCCAATGTGTTGACTCCAAATTTGATTTTGATTTGTTTTTGATCTTAAAAGTTTGACATATGATCGACCATACAGTAGTTATTGAAAAGTCAGTATATATGGGCTAAAGTTCTACTCTAATACAATTCCAAGGCTAAGACAGCATAGATTTAGCTCTGGCAGATGCTATGAAACTAGGATGGTATAATATGGATCTGATGGGAGACTTTATGTTCACCTTAGAGCACTAGGCTTATTAATTTTAAAGAGGAAGCTGACTACAATTTTATGAGGTTATTTTTTTTAGCCACAAAAATTAAGATTTTTTTTAACCAGAGCAATTAAGATATTAATATCTGCATTGAAGATGGTGCCCAAATTGATGAAGTCATAATCCTTGAAATTTTAAGCCAACTTGGAGATATTGTGGTATCAATTAACAAGAATGATGACTATAACAAACTAATAATTTTTCAATCTTTTGTGGTCAATATTTATACAAAATAAAAGCTGTCAGCAAAGCATTGACTAAAGCCCATAATCATTTTTGTTCATATAAAATAGAGATTGATAAATGTTTGCAAGGTATCTCATAGACTTTCTTTTATTTGATCTTTGTGTCAGTCCTATGAGCTGGGCACAGTAAATATTATTATTCCCATTTCACAGATGATAAAATTGAAGCTCAGAGCTTAAGCAACTGATCCAGGATCACACAGCTATCAAATATAAGAATTAGGACTGGATCCCATGTTTTCTGACTCTATGTCCTGGACTTTTTCTTGCCACACTGCAGAACAGAGACAAAATAGACAAGACATGGTTTAGTTCACTAACAGTATGTAATTTAGCTGTGATTTCCACAGAGATAGACTGGCAATTGATACTTAAAAGCAATAGTCTTTTAACTCAGACAAATTTTAATTTACATGACGGGGGAAAGGGAGCAAAAATTAGCGGAATGGATTGACTCCAGGTCATACTTTACAAGAAGGGACAGAATAGAACTAGATTTCTTATAGTGTAACCAATTCTCAAATACACTGATTTGGGGGATGGAGAGGGAAGAGGAAGAGGGTCAAGGGTCCTAAAAGAGGATCCCCACAATGACCATAGTTAATGCCAAGCTTTTGTCTTTCCTGATTGCTTGCAGAGGAGTTTCTGGTTTCTTATCTTCACACATGACGGCAGCCTCATGACACAGGAGAGGGGACCAGGGAAGGAAGGGAGTATCTAATAACTGCCAAATCTACTTGGCTTTACACTTCTGTAATAAAAGCCTGGAAGAGGCAAAGAAAGAGCCAGGGAGGGTCAACACAATATACCATGGCACTGCAAATTCTTTCATGGAAGTTTTATGATCTGGAAAGGTCCAGAAAAGGGGCAAGTTGGAAATGCCAAGCTGGAGGAGGATTTATATCTCCAAGAAAAGCAACCTATTATATGTGAAAGTTAAGGATCTCAAAGGGGGAACCTAAAACAGAGAGTTTGGGGACTACTGCAGTAATCTTCATCGAAATTGTGTTTATCGGGGGGCTCACTTTGAGAAGTGTTGTGTGATTTGACCAGATGAGATTCTGGGAAGCCATTGTTGAGAGCCCCCCGGCTTTGAAAACCCAGATGTTGATGCTTCCCTCTCTGGTAACTGATTTGGTATTGATGCATATAATGTTGGGACAGTTTGGAAGCCTGTCTGATCTGTAAGTTCTGTAACTCTGAAGTTCGGGGTGCTGACCTTTTTCCCCTGAACTAGGTAATGTGTGTTTGATTGATTAAAGTAAGCTTGTTAACCCCCCCCCCCCAAAAAAAAAAAAGAAATTGTGTTTATCATTCTTCTCTGTTACAGGTAGCAGACTTGTAAAATCAGTAGCTATGAAATATAAATTATGGACTACCTTATTTTGCATCCTCAAAAGGATAAATATCTGTTGATATAGTAACTAAAAATTCTACTCTCATTTCAAAATTAAGCAAAACATCAAAATAAAGAGGGAACAATCTAAGTATAATATTTAAAAATTATTTCAAAGAGCCCTATTAATTTTAAAATCACAGAGTCTATTTGCTTAATTTTCTCAGAAAGATATTATAAGAAACTCCACATTATGGCTAAATAAAAAGTTGATCAAATTTAGCCTCAGACACTTAACACAAAACTAGTTGTGTGACCTTAGGCAAGTCACTTAACCCCATTTGCCCTATCTTCCCACCTCCAAAAAGCAAAAAAAGGAAAAAATTAATAAAAATAGAAAGTTGAAAAACAAAGTAAAAGCAGGACACAGATTAATAATTAATTAATTATTTTTTTTAAAAAAGAACATAAGCAAAAACAGATTGGGTGTAGAGCAGGAAGGAGGGGGCTTGGAATGATGACAAGATAAAGAAACTCTTCACTTACACACACACACACACACACACACACACACACACACACACACACACACACACACACACATACACGCAAATATTTTTCTCATTACTGCTCTTTACTCAGCCTAGTCCAATTACCCACCAGACCTTATCCCAGCTGAAGACTGTCTTAAACCATCTCTACACCTTTCCTACTTAAGTTTGCACTATTGCTGAGAAATTACCAAGCTTACTCTGACTACTAGATATCAGTCCTTACCTAAGATGACTTTGTAGAAGACACATGAGAATGCTGCTGGGAATAAGGATAATTTTCCCATTTTATTTCCCACATTCTTCCACACAAAGTTTCAACTTCTGACAAGTTGGTATGCAACCATTGTTTGAGAATATCTTATGACTTCCTATCCTAAAATTTTAAGTCACATTAATTCCTCTCCATTTCCCCATACTCCCACCCCCACCCCAGAAAAAGATCAGTCTATTAAAATACAATTTGCACTATTGTAAAACTAGATGACATAGCTTATTTGCAGATTCTACATGTAAGGAGAAAAAAATAGGGACTCCTTCATATGAAAATATAATCTAATATCCTTTTTTATAGTTTTTTTTTTCTGTAACCAAAGATGAGAACATTATTTCTTCATCACCTCATATAATTTTAAAACTCAAAGAAATTCTAAAGGTCATCTAATCTAAATTACTTATTTTGCAGATGTGGAAAATGATATAGAGAGGAAAATAATTATTGATAGGTCCATGTCACTAGTTAGAAACAGAGCTGGGAAAAGCTAGAAAATGAATCCAATGAAGGTGAAGTGATCTGTCCAAGATCACACTAGTCTTCATTAGTTCAATGCATTTCAGAGTAACAAATCCTAAGCATCACATTTTGCCAAGAAAGTCAAAGAAGTTTTTTTACTGAAAGATATATGCATGTATAAACTTTTTTTAATTAACAAAATTCTATTTTCTTTCCCTCATTCCCTCCTCCTCCTCCTCCTTCCCCTTCTCCTCATCCTCATCATTGTCCTCCTCCTCCTTCTCTTCATCATCTTCATCATCATTATCTAATTATTATTGATGTCACTTCCACTACAACCACAACAATACTATTATTGCTGCTGCTGTTTTTACTGCCTTTCCATCTTTAAATTTCTGAAGAGACTTCCAAAGAGAATGAGCAGTATGATATAGATTTGGAATCTCAAGAACTGGATTAGAATCCTCTCTCTGCTGCCTGATATCTGTGGGATCTTGCATAAGTGAGTTTCTCTAGATTTCAGTTTCTTCATCCACAATGTCAAAGGTTTAGACTAAATGTTGTCCAAATGCTCTTCCTATACTCCTATAGCATCCAGAAGGTCTTTTGAATTTATTTTGAGGAAACTGTCATTGTTCAGATAATTTCTGAGTCTTTCTAGGTTCACTGACCCAATTTCTGATCTGCTGCATAGAAGCCGTTAAAATTTAACTTGGACAATGAATTTTGTCACATGGTATGAGAAACACTGTATTAAATATGAATGTTTGGATGTTGATTATATTAAAAAAAAGCTATCCTGAAATCTATTCTTCAGTGTATCTCCTTCCCCTTTCTCTTAAGAAACTCTGCTCTCATTAGGCAGAGTTAATGCTTTCAGACAGAAATGACTCCTGCTATGTCAATGTATGCACATATTTTATCCTTTGTGGACCTAGTTATTATATCAAATGAAAAGAGCTGATTAAGACATTGGCATGGGAAAAGTTAGTTGCTCCTTCAAATTCTCTTTAAAAGTAAATGAAAAGCAGGGGGGAAATGGATATATATATGAAAGCTCAACTATGTAACTTACTCTTTCTGTGACCTTAAAAAAATAACCTCTACTTTGGGCTTGATTCCTCATTTATAAAATGAGGAGATTGGCTCAGATAAAATCTAAGCTACCTTAAAGAGCTAAAGGAATGATTCTTTGTTTTATAAATATCTGTATTTCTTCATAATTCCAAGATAAATATCCCTATCACTAAGCTTGACCCTATGGGACATAAAAAAAATAATTTTGTAATGTTGACTGTTAAGAAAGACTAGAAAGGGGAATAAATTCTTTCGAAATCTATTACCTGGAAGAAACCATAAAGGTTCTGGTAAAGGTTATGAATGTCTTGCAATTACCAGATTATATGCCAAGAAAAAATTTATTCTTTACAAAATGAGGAACAAAGGTAGGCTATGTTTTCATGGCAATAGGAATGAAAGTCAATATGGTTGGAGCTAATACTCAGAAGGATACACTCCAGGTGAATTAAGAACAATGGTATTTGATCTTCAAATCAGATCAGAATTCTAGAAAAGATCTAAAATGGCACAAGTTTGAACAAGAGTCTATTGATTCATGGAGGAGCAAAAATAAGCTCTTTCACTTTCTCCAAGAGTACACAAAAAGAGTTAAAATACTTGAGTATATTAGGAGAGAGATTGTGTCAGAAAAGTCAGCACAAGCTTGATAAATAGATATGAAGCTAATCATAGCATCTGACCAAGGATATCATCATGCCTTGGAGGGCTGGATACCCACTGTTCCCTGACTGGAGATGCCACAGGGGGTCCAAAATACTAGAGTTCTGACTAGGTACAGTGAAGTCTGAAAAAACTCATATCTGAGATACATTAAGGAAGGTTGGTGTAAGCAGTAGGAACCCAGGAAACTAAGGATAGGGATGGGATCTGATTATCTAATTCAGGAGGATGGGAGGAAATAAATCTTTTCCTTTCCCAAAGTCCCAAAAATGAACTGAGGCTGGACATATGAGTGACTAGAAGATAATACTATACAAAACAATTAATTAACACAATAGTTCTAGAGATACGCCAAATATGAGCCCAGAAAAAGAAAATAACTTAAAAGTAACTAAAAACAAAGACTTAAAATTAAAAAAAAAATGACTGTTACAAAAAATTGTAACTAGATCTGGAAGTTTTGTAATTGGAGGGCACAGAATAGTTCTATACAACCTATAGTATAGCATTCAAAAAGGACCCAAAAAAAGAACTTACCAAACAATTTGACTGCTACATTCCCAAGCACCTCAAATAAAGGAGAAAATATTAAGTCATCAGGAAGGGACTGATAATGAACAAAGAAAAATGTATTACATTTCTAAGTAATATTCATTATCAATGTGAAAGCAAAGGAAAAGTGGAATATGCTATGCTGAAAAACAATGAAAAATATCTTCCTCAAGGGTATGTAATCTTATGTATTTGGGCATAATCTTATATCAGAGGAAAAATGAAACATTAACAGAATTGATGACTTCTAAATAAAATCAGCTAAGCATAGTATAAAATGCAGAAAAAGAAAACAAAAGAAGTTTACGCAGATTAAAAAGGAAAGGAAATAATCCAGTAAATTACAAACTTGAAGGAAAGATATGACTATTAGACCTTCTTAATTTCAGTTGGCCTGGCAGTCATTAATGAAACTGAGATCCAAGCTTAATAGAAATGAGGCAACACCATTTCTTCAAGCTGAAGAACAATAAATTAAAGTCATTCAAATATAGAAACTGGGTTTAAGGAAAGAGAATTAAAATGATTACAATAAGAGATGAGAAGTGAATAGTGGATTAGAATAGCATAGGGGAGGAGATGGGATTGTCTCAGTTAAAACAAACCTATAGGTATGAATATAAAATCACTAAAAAAGGAACTACAGATTAGTTTTTATATGGGAAAAGGTGATATGAGGGAAGAGAATGGATTTAAGTGCTCTAACAACGGAAGTTATAATAACTAGTGATGATTTGTTTTTAATGAATATTATAACAGTATGTGATGTAAAAGAAGGTGGAACCTTACTAATCACAATAAAAAATGTTAATGGGATTAGATTGTCCATAAAGACTGATAGGATGAATTAGAAACACACACACACACACACACACACACACACACACACACTAATTTGTTTCATATTTAAGAAACAGTCAAAGTATAAAGATTCCCACAAACTTGAAGAGAGTAAAAAGTTAAAGTGGGGTAGAATTTATATGCCTCGATTGGTAGTTTTAAAAATCATAAGTAATATTCATAATCGCAAATAATGAAACAGTAAAAAACAAGGATATGTTCAAGAGAAACAAACAAAATATTAATCAAGTTTAAAGTTGTCATAATAAATAAAATAATGCTATATGTATATATATATATATATATATATATATATATATATATATATATTTACCAAATGGCAGATAATCTAAGTTCACAAAGAGAAAACTGAGTTTCATATGATCTATAAAAGGTAATTTTATATAACTTCAATCTGTTTCAAGCAAGAAATATTAGACAGATATAACAGAATCATAAACATTAAATAAATTAAGCATATGAATAGAATATTAGAATAACTAAATATAACTGATGATTATTATTGAAGGAGAATTTTTTTTTTTTAAGCAATTGGGGTTAAGTTACTTGCTCAAGGTTACACGGCTAGTCATTATTTATGCGTGGGTGCTCATTTTCTGAGGCCGGATCTGATCTCGGGTCATCCAAACTCCGAGGCCGGCGCTCTTACTCACTGCGCCACCTAGCCGCCCCTTTAGGGCAATTGGGGTTAAGTAACTTGCCCAAGGTTACACGGCTAGGTTTTTGTTTGTGTGGATTAAGTGTGTGAGGTGGGATCCGAACTCAGGTCCTTCTGATTCCAGGGCCGGCGCTCTATTCACTGCGCCACCTAGCTGCCCCCTTATTGAAGGAGAATCTTAAAGAGTATATATTTTTCATCATTACATTTCAACATTGTGCCAGGGCAAAAAATGATCATGGATAAAAATAATTCATGAATACATTCAGCAACTGAGAAACATTTAAAACCTTTGTAATAGACCCTTTCACAGTAAATATTGAGACACAATAGTTAAATATAATCAAGAGACATTTATTTAAGGGGAAACTAAATAATTTTGTCCTAATTAACAGTGGATCAAATAACAAATCATAGGGAACACATAACAAAAAGAATAACATGATAAAAATATGAAGATTCAAGGATACAGTTTAAATATTCCTTACAGGAAAATTTCAATATTTAAAGATTTGTATTAATAAGACAGAATTTGTTACTGAAGCAAATAAACAAAAATGATGAAAATTAAAATTTGCATAGAGAAAGTAAAAATTTTGAGAACCAAAGTGAACAAAAAATAGCAAATGACTTCTGAAGTGATAATCAAAACAAAGGTTGTTTTAAAGAATGACAAAGTTGATAAACCATTAAATAAGCATTAAAAATAACTGAAAAATTATGAAAATAAAAAAATTAGAAAGGTTATTTTAAGTAATGAAAGGAGAGAAAATAAAGAAAATTATCAAAAGCTGCTGTATACAATTATATACAAATTAGAAATTTGAATGGATTAATAGTTATTGAATATACAATTCTGAAATTACAAATAAGGGAAAAAAATCTCAGCAAGACAAATTCTCTAAATTCTAATTTGGCATGCAGTATGTGGGCTCTCAAATGGTGATGAAACTATGGATCAGATGAATTTTAAAATGAATTTTGTTAAAATATAGCATTATACTCAAACAGCCAATAACTCATATTATATGACTAAAAAAAAAAAAACAACAGAAAAAATATCACTACATTCTTTCTATGAGACAAATGGCCAAACCATGAAGATACAAAGCAAGGAAAACAAAACAAAAAACCCAATATAGTCCAATATCACTATTTAACGCTGTTACCAAATATACATATACATATGCCCTTATGCATATATACATCACTTATGTGTACTTATCACAAATATTTATATATGTCTGTGTATGTGTATGCAAATTCATGATTCTAAATATCTACATGGAAATCATAATAATGTACAGCATTAAATAAAATCAATCATAATATAAACAAGAATAATAAAATTCATGTCCCATAAGTTTATCTTTAGAAGAGATTTAGAAGCCATTCAGCCAGCCCCTTCATTTATCAGAAGAGGAAATTGAGCTTCTTAAGTTTGAAGTGACTTCCCCAGGGACACATAATTAGTAAGATTCTGAGACCGATACTCCAACCTCACTGATCTATCCATGGTACCATGTAGCTGCCTCATATAGTAAGAGAAAAAAAAAAACTCTGACAAAATACAATGTTCATTTACATTAAAAATGCTAAAAATAACTAGGAATAAAAGGACTCCTCTTTTACACACAGAAAGAGATGTATACACCCACAAACGCATGCACAAACGTGTATGTACACACACAACACAAATAGCATTTGTGAAATTCACTGAAAACTTTTCCAATAACGTCAATTCAAGGGCCTTCACCACTTCTATCAATGTTGAATATTGCTAGAAATAACAGGAGCAGCAAAAAGAAAAGAAAAATACATTGAAAAAATAATTACTGTGAAAATTTATCTTTACTTGTGGATGATATGATAGTTTATTTAAATGATCCCAGAAAATTAACAATTAATAACAACAACAGGGGCGGCTAGGTGGCACAGTGAGTAGAGTGTTGGCCCTGGAGTCAGATGGACCTGAGTTCGGATCCAACCTCAGACACTTAACGCACACACAAACAAAACAAACAAAAAAAAAAGCCTAGCCGTGTGACCTTGGGCAAGTTACTTAACCCCAATTGCCCTCCAAAAAGAAAGAAAAAAAATTAATAACAACAACAAATATTATGAACATTATTATAATCAGTATATCAGCAAGATAAATTTACAAAATCTTCAACTTTCCTATGAGGTACTAATAAAGACCAAGGACAGAAAGTAAAATAAATTAGACTTGAGGTAATAATGAAATTCTTTAAATATGAGCCAGAACTAGGAGCACAAAGACATATTATTCTTGAGAACGATAAACCCAATGACACATACTAATAGGAAAGAGGCTCTTTCTTTTACAAAACTCCTTGGAAAATTCAAAAATTGTCAGGTAAAAAGAAAAGTTTGTAACACCATCTTACTATAATTAATGTTTTTTTTTTTTTAAGTATAGTAGTGGGGTAGCAAGGAGGTACCCTGAATAGAGCACAAGGCCTGAGTTCAAATCTGACCTCAAACACTTAACACAAAAGCTAGCCTTCTGACCTTGGGCAAGTTCACTTAACCCCAACTGCCCTCCAAAAAGCAAAAAAAAAAAAGTAGTTGTTATATAATCTAAGCACAAAAAGTCACAACAGAAGAATATATCTTCAATTATAGCTAAAGTATTAATTAATAACGTAAACATGTTAACACAAATAAATTCAATGTGTAGGACATAAAATATTACCAATGTGGTACAATGCAGGAGAAATGATATAAAGGATGCCATTAGAAAGCTGAATAAATGGAAAAGAATGAGTGAGTCAGTTATGTAGCAAAGAAGTGATGGACAGCTCTCCAGTTCCATTGACATTTGTGCAATCAAGAGAAGTAGATTAAGTAATCTGGCTCAGGGCAGCTAGGTGGCACAGTGAGTAGAGCGTCGTCACTGGAGTCAGAAGGACAAGAGTTCGGATCTGGCCTCAGACACTTAACACACACACAAACCAAAACCTAGCCATGTGACCTTGGGCAAGTTACTTAACCCCAATTGCCCTCCAAAAAAGCAAAAAAAAAGTATTCTGGCTCATTAGGTTTAGATTAGCATTTTATGTTACATCATGCAGTATATTTAGAATGTATAAATAATCTAAATACAAAAATTTTGCATGGAATTCTTTCACAATTAATGGATACTAGCATAATTTTTAACTAAACACAAAACTAAAGACATAATGAAAGGCAAAAAATGACAGTTTTAAGTGCTTTCACAAATAGAATCAATGCAACTAAGACCAGAAGATTAGAGAACAATTGGGAAAATATCTTCATTCAGCATTTTAATACCTTGAAAGACCTGAAAACTTTTCTCCATAAACTAAGAGATTCCAAAAATGCTCTTATGTTGTCATTGCAGGTTTGGGAGATTGTATGGCATGATGTATGAAGTGTTAGATTGAAAGAAGTATTTATTGTTTATTTGAGTTGCAATTATTTGTCATATGCTTATGACACTGGGGAAATAACTATACCTCCCAGGCCCTCATTTTCCTCACTTAAAAAAAATGATGAGATTAGACTAGATAAACTCTGAAGTCAATACCTTTTTTTTGGGGGGGGGTATGGGAGAGGAATTGATGAATACTTTAATAATTCATAATTTTTTTAAAAACCAAAACCTCAGTAATTTACATCATTCTTTGCTAAACAGATACCCACCTTCTAATGAATCCTAAGAATTATAGTGAAACTATCACAGTGCTTTCCAAGTCTGATGGGCAATTTATATATTTACAAATAGGCTTAATTTTGTGATTCATTATTAAATTATTAATAATGTCTGTGAGACATCAAGATATGACAAAACAAAATCAAAAAGGTAAAAAATAGAAGAAAATGTGAAATTTTTCATTGGAAAAACTAACCTATGAAAAACTAGGAGCAAGAGGCAGAGTTAATATTCAAATTCATCTCTTCTGATACAAAATCTTACATATATTCTATGTTATATTATTTCCACCTGTTAAAAGTATTTTAGGTAAAAGATTTTTAAATATTCAAAAACCTTCAGTTTTGTCTTTTTTAGAATGAAATAACTAAAAAAAAGTTATTTAAACTTATTGATTTCATTCCCTCACCTAGCACTCTTCTCTCATTCCCAAAGGGCTGGGTTTGAAGTCAGAGTACCTTGGTTCAAATTTGGCTCTACTACTTACTATCTGAGTGAACTTGGCAAACTTCTTAACCTTTTCCAGCCTCAGCCTCTTTAGAAAATGAATAATTAGACCACATGATCTCTACTGTCCTTCCCTACTCTGAATCTAGGATCTTATTATTTGTCCCGAATAAATACATGAATCTAGCTCTTTTTGACTTTGATTGTGATTGGTTCTCTAGTCACTTTGCCATGTTTCCTCCCTCATTCAAATGTCATTTCTTCTTATTCATAATTATTCATATTTTTTCCTTTTCTTTCCCTTCCTCCATAGCTTATTAGTGGCCAGATCCCATTTTTTTCTATTACAACAACTACTTTCCCATCTGCCCCCTTCTTGCTACTCATGTAGTATAGCTAACTTAGTTCAGAGTCTGATTGTCTCTTACTTGGACTACTGAATTAGCATCCCAACTTGACTTTCTAATTTCTACTTTCTCCTCTCTCCAATACATCCTACAAAAATCTGCCTAATTTAGGGGCAGCTAGGTGGTGCAGTGAATACAACACTGCCTTTGGAGTCAGAGGGACCTAAGTTCAAATCCAGCCTCAGACACTTAAACACTTACCAGCTGTGTGATCTTGAGCAAGTCATTCAACCCCAATTGACCTGCCTTCCCCACTCAAAAAACAAAAATAAAAAACCCCAAATGTGCCTAATTTTTATTAAAAAAGAGAGAGGGGGCGGAGCCAAGATGGCGGAGTAGAAACTGCTCATCCAAGCCTCTCTGCACCCAGATTCCCCCCAAACTATGTAAAAGGGGACTCTGAACAACTTCTCGAGCCCCAGCACCTGCAGAATGACACAGAGAAGCTAAACTCCTGCTGAGGACAGCCCAGCAGCCCTGAAGGAAGGACCAGCACAGCGGTCTGGGACCTGACAGAGCGCAGTGTGTAGAGAGCAGGAGCCGAGCAGAGCCCAGGTCCGCTTGAGCCGAGGTTTTAGCCCCAGGGCGGCAGGGCCAGCAGCCAGCTGGAGGAAGCCCAGAACACCAGGAGCTGTGGCAACTCCAGAATTATCAACATAGACATGCCTAGGACAAAGTAAGAGGTTAGTGTCCTATGGACTTTGGGACCGGTATTTAGGGAATGTGTCGGTTCCCTCCCCTGGGGGCTAGAAGGCACTGAGGAGACACGCCATTTTGTAGTTTTCAGAGGCAGCTCCAGCTCCTGGCCTGCAAATTGTAGGGAGATCCAGCGATCAGTCTTGGGGGGGGGGGGGTTAATTGCTCTTGCTTTAACCTCCCTGGATCTGGATTGTGATCTAGGGTGGAAGTCGTGGGTGGGTTTACAGCTTGCCAAAAATGGAAGTTGCCCCCCACATGTTTGGGACGAAAATTCCTCTATCTGGCCTTAAAGCCATAGTGTGGCAACAAGCCCAAAAGTCAAGTAATTAAGTGGCAACATGCCAAGGCAAAGGAAACAGAAAAATGCAACCCTAGACTCCTATTTTGGGGGCATAGAGCAGGAAAAGGACTGTGAGGTCAGAAGTCCTGCTCCAAAAGCCCCAGGGGAAAACATGAGCGGGTTGCAGGCCATAGAGGACCTTAAGAAGGACTTTAAAAATCAAATAAAAGAAGTGGAGGAAAAATTGGAAAGAGAAATGAAAAGGATGCAGGAAAAGTATGAAATGAGGGTCAACAGCCTGACTGAGGAAAACAACACCTTAAAAAATAGACTAAATCAAATGGCAAAGGAGGCCCAAAAGGGCAATGAGGAGAAGAATGCCTTAAAAAGTCGAATTTGCCAGATGGAAAAAAAATCTCAAAAGTTCACTGAGGAGATTCATTCCTTCATAGTTAGACTGGAGCAAATGGAAGCTAATGACTTTATGAGAAATCAAGATGCTGTTAAGCAGATCCAAACAAATGAAATATTAGAAGGCAATGTGAAATATCTCATGGGAAAAACAACTGACCTGCAAAATAGATCCAGGAGAGACAATTTAAAAATTATTGGACTACCTGAAAGCCATGATCAAAGAAAGAACATAGAAATCACCCTTCAAGAAATCCTCAAGGAAAACTGCCCTGATGTTTTAGATCCAGAGGGCAAAATAGAGGTTGAAAGAATCCACTGATCACCTCCTGAAAAAGATCTCAAAAAGAAAACTCCCAGGAATATTATAGCCAGATTCCAGAATCCCCAGATCAAGGAGAAAATACTCCAAGCAGCCAGGAAGAAACAATTTCAATATTGTGGAAACATAATCAGAATAGCACAGGACCTGGCAGCTTCTACATTGAGGGATAGAAGGGCATGGAATATGATATTCCAGAGGGCAAAAGAGCTGGGAATGAACCCAAGGGTCACCTACCCAGCAAAACTGAGAATTTTGTTTCAGGGGAAAATATGGTCATTCAGTGGAATAGAGGACTTTCAAGCATTCTTGAGGAAAAAACCAGAATTGAATAGAAAATTTGACACCCAGACACAAGAAGGAAGAGATGCCTGAAAAGGTAATCAGGGAAAAGAAATCAAAAGGAACTTATCAAAGTTGAACTATTTACATTCCTATATGGAAAAGCAATAACTGTGACTGATGATATATTTCTCACTATGAAAATAATGAAAGAAGGGTGTGTGGTCATATGAATACATATGTGAATGTGTGTGTATATGGTTACAATTATATATGGATAGAGGGCATAGGTTGAATTTGTTGGGAAGGGAGAATATTCAAGGGATGAAATTATGAGGTGAGAGAGAAAAGTGGCAAGAGGAGATGGGGAGAGACAGGGTAGGGTAAACTATCCCACGTAGAAGAAGCAAGGGGAAGTGGTTGCAAAGGAGGGGGAGAATAAGGAAGACTAAAAAGTCAAAACCACATTCACATTGAATTTGGTTCAGGGAGAAAATGACATACATACTAAATGGGAATTTGACTGCAGCTATAGAAGGGAAGTGGGATGACATGGAGGATGACTATAGGTATTCCTTGGGATGAGGTAGGCTTGAAGTACCCACTATGTAAGAGGGACAGGATCAAGTAGGGAATGGACCAGGTGGGGGTGGGATGAGGAGGAGGGAATTATAAGCAGCCTTGTACAATGTATCTACTTTGATAATGTTTTGCATAGCTAGACATGTACAACATATACTGAATTACTTATCTCCCCAGAGGGAATGGGTGACAAGGGAGGAAGGAAATGGATCTGAAATTCGAGGTTGTAACATTAAATGTTTCAAATATATATAAATACTATTATTAATACTCTTTTGCTTGTAATAGGGAGAGAAGATGTGCAGGCATTGGGATGCAAAGACTCACCTTCCTCTAATGGAAAAGTCGATGGGGGTATGGGAGAAGGTATGGGAGAGAGCAGATTGGAGGAAGCGATATCTTGTGGGATTACTATTCTGGGAGGTTGGGTAGGGGAATAATGGGGGAAAATGATTGTAACTGAATGATGTAAAACAGAAGTTAATAAAGCATTTGTTTAAAAAAAAAGAGAGAGAAATCTACATATGCTATTCCCTTGCTCAAAGATGATCGGTGAATCCCTTTAGCCTCTACCATAAAATATAAAATCTTTTGTCTATAATTTAATGCCTTCAGTAATGATCGCCATCTATGTTTCTTGCCATTTCATATCATTCTCCTTCATACAATCACCATTCCAAGTCAACTGCCCTGCTAGAGTTTCTGTATACATGAAAATAAATCTCCTAAATAAGTGACTGACTGAAGGAAGGAAGGAAGGAAGGAGGAAAGGAAGGAAGGAAGGAAGGAAGGAAGGAAGGAAGGAAGGAAGGAAGGAAGGAAGGAAGGAAGGAAAGAAAGTGTAGATTACCTGGGAGTCATTTAACTAAACCCTGTGATGCAAGACACCACACTTGCCCTGAGGGAATCTATATTCTAATAGCAAAAAAAAAAAAATCACATAAAGGGTGGTTATTGGGTAAGGAAAGATATTTTGAGCCTGACAAGCATAAGAATGTAAAATAGATTCACAAGGCATGACCACTTCCCCCAAAAGAAATGGTAGTATTGAATTCATCATCATTCTCTGAGCAAGAGGTGGAAAATGTATGGAAAGGACCAACATAGCAAAATGACTGTAAGATGGCCAAGATGAAACACGGTTGGGGTTTGAAGCTGGCAAGATAAAGTAAGCTACAAACAATCCCAAATGCCATGGTAGCAGAAGAGAAGTTCTGAAGTTTAGTAAAGCATTTATGCCCACCCCCCCACACACATACCCAAATACAGCTGAAATGCACTCTCTCCACTTCTCTGCCTCACTTCCATAAAAGCACAGTTCACCTCCTGTTTGAGGCTTTTCCTGTTCCTCTCAGGAGTATCATGTAGCTCCTGCAATTCCTTTTTTTATAATCTTGTATATGCTTTTAATTTACATGTTCCATAACCACTATCCCTTCAAAGAATATAAGCTCCCTAAAGAAATGTTTTTTTCCCTGCATATATCCTATACTTGCATAATGTTGCTGTTTTGAATTAATGTTCCCCCTTTATTAAATTCTGAAATGTTTGCATACTTATGAAAAAATGAGAGATCTTGATTTTGAGATATTAAAGGTATGGGTCAATTTGCTAGCTATCATTGAAATCTCTTTGCCATTTCCCAAAAGGTTTTAGATTGATTTATTTCAAGAGATTAGGGATTCCTCGTTCCCAGATTGCCCTAAAGTTACATTACTTTTATCCTTCAATAGATCTATGATTTCATGGATGTTGACACTCCCTCCAAAGGTACTACATTTAGAATTATAATTCATTTTCTTGCTCTGAGCCTCTTAAAAATCAAATCATCTATGTTATCTATTAGAGCCCACTGGGAACCAATAACCATAAAACTTCAAGGGGGAAAATATGTAAGGATTAATGAGTTGACTTCTACAAGTATGCTTAGTAAGTCTTCACCATCTTCATAAATTTGCTAGCTTCTCCAGCAACTAGCATAAAGTTATTAACATAGTAGGCTTATGGTGTATCTAGTTACATTAAAATGATAGATTTAATTGAATTGAACTGAAGTATCATATCCTAAATAAAAGAGTCAAATATGCCAACAAAGGGAAAGTTATTTTTTGGAGTATATTATTCTAAACAACATGGTAACCTCCCAGGTTATCTCTGTTTTGATTAAATTAAACTGAAGGATAGGGTTCTCATTACAAACCCAATTCCATTCCTAGCCCCTTACTGGCGTGGGCTGTTTAGTGTCCAGCACTTAGCATGATCTGGAGATGTGAATAAGAAATGACCAGGTCATGTGGCTAGTTCAAGGAAGAATGATGAACTCCATTTATTGATTCTCAGGACAAAGTTTTTATAGAGCAAAGAGACAAAGGAAGGGGACTCAAGTATTCTTATCATTATCTTAGTCTGTTATATCCTGTAAGTAGCACAGAATAGATAATTTGATAAGGATTTCTTATCTAGGAGACTAAAGTCTTAGAGTAAGACCTTTGATCTAGGCCTCAGGTACCTGCTAATGCAGCCACAGTCATAAACATATAAAATGGAGAGCAAACTTCAAAGCCAAAGCTGCAATTCTCAAAAGACATCACATTTAGAGCTGGCCACCCAAAGATACCTGAGTGCAGAATCAGATATTTTATCTCTCAATAAGTAAAATCTTGGGGTATTGCCTATTGATCTTAGAACTCAAGTAACATCCTTATAAGTGTAACCCATAAAGAACTCAGGAGCTAACTTGATGAAAAGTCTCATTGTTTTAAAGTCCACTATTAGGATTTAATATCTGACTTCTGAACCAGGCTTCTTTGGCTCCCCACACTTTACTCCCCTATAAACTAGCTTTCCACCTTTCATTGTGGGGGCTTCATTGGTAAAGTAACTAGACTTCAGCCTCCCAATTTCTCTCATTAGTGCAGACTACTTTTAAACCTATATGGGTTTGTAAAAGGTTGGTAAGTAAGGATAGAGTGATTTTTTTTACATCTACCAAAATGACTTATTTTTCGTAAAAGGAAAACATCAAGCTCACAACTGGTATCTTTTGTTTTTTCAATTTTGTCTTCTTCATACTTTTTATTATATTACTACTATTATTATCTTAAATTTGTATAGCATTTAAGTTTACAAAGTATTTTCCCATTCATTATAACATTCAGTCTTCACAGATAGGTTTGCAAGTTAGCCAAGATAGACATTATATATCCCCAGTTTAGAGATTAGAAAAACTGATAATATTAAGATACAGCCTAAAGTCAATTGTTGTCCAGTCCCCAAGCTCAGTACCTGGGAAAGTTTACTCAACAAAAAAAGATGTGTAGATAGGTTGCGATCTTCCTAGCAGGAAGACACTGGTCCTAATATGATTGAATATTTAGCCTGAAAGGAGACGACATTCATAAGATGTAAAAATAGGGCTATTTTTTTGTGTGTGTTCTAGAAGAAAATATACTTAGGAAAATGGGTTTTAGGCTGACAATGTGGTGCATGACTATAATCTTGGTTACAGGATAGACTGAGATTGGTGACTTTCTTAGGAGAGACAGAAAGACGCACAGGAAGACAGGATGAAACAGTGACAAAGACAGAGTAAGAGAGAAGAGCGAGGAAAGAAGGAAGGAAGCAAGGAAGGAAGGAAGGAAGGGAGTGAGAGAGGAAGGAAGGAAAGAAGGAAGGCAGGTAGGAAGGAAGGAAGGAAGGAAGAAGGAAGGAAGGAAGGAAGGAAGGAAGGAAGGAAGGAAGGAAGGAAAAGGGAGGAAGGGAAAGAGGGAAAAGATAGTTTTTATGTAAATCATGGCAAATGAATGATACAATCCTAGGTCTTTTCATTCTAATTATACTTTAGGCTCTATTCCTCTATGCCTTTTATTTATTTATTTATTTATTTATTTATTTATTTATTTATTTATTTATTTATTTATTTATTTATTCATTTATTTATTTTGGAAAGTGACTTTCCCTAAAAATATAAAAAATTACAGGACATGTAATAGTAAGTGGCTAATGGCAATTTCTAGAAAGAAATCAACAGTACCCTACTGTGCAGTGATCAAGAGGGACAAATAGGATAATATAAACTAGAAACTTTTCATTCCACAAAGGATAAGGTTTGTAGTTTCACAAGATGAGCTTTTAATACATTTAATTTTTTAAGGCTTTGAGTACTGTTATATATTTGGAAGAAGCAGCCACTTAACCTGGTATTGACTCATTTGCGCCTTAGAATGACTGACAGGCTTTGATAGAAAAGAGAGAACAATAGGGCACCAAGTGCTTATAGCTACTGAGGAGGGAGGGGAGGACTCCTATGAAGGAATGGCAAGTATGAAGTAAAGTTGCCAACTTCACTATTTCATTAAGGACTAGTCCTGTTTCATTGTGCAGTTTTTCTGTGAAAAGTCTACATAAAAGAATTGCCTGAACAGAAGCCTCTCTTCTCATGTCCTCGGATCACACCAATACTCGACATGGGGCTGGGTTTGTAAGATTTATGTGTCATGCCTCCTTCACTATCTTGATGATCAGCCAGAAACAACCCTAAAGTAGAATTACAAATCCAGTAAGCATCATCTCTATGAAGAGAAATGTAAAATTCTTGACAGGAAATGATCAATAAATATAGCTAGAGTTTTCTCATCTCTAAAATGAGTGTAGGGGGCGGGGATTAGATGTTCCTTCCAGCTATAAATCTATGTTTCTATCTGCTTGTCAAAAATTTTTAAGAAAATAAGAAAGGATTTAAATTAGATTATCATAGTATCATATATTTAGAATCAGAAAGGAACCTAGTCCAACTTTTTATTTTTACATGTGAGAGTTTCAGAGAGGCTAAGTGACTTTCTCCCCAAATCACAAAAGTACAAAATAGCAGAGATGGAATTAGAATAGAACCCAGGTCTTCCAGCTCCAAGTTCAATATGTTTTCACTACTATAAGTAGTTTAGCAGCTAGATAATGGCATTTTTCTATCACCAAAAATAAAAATTTTCCACAGGTTTGGCATTATGAAAAAATCCAAACCATTCCATTTAATGTTTAAAACTCTCAGTCTGCTAAATAGAAATGGCATTATTAAACCATGTACCCTTTTCACACAAAAAGGAGCTTTCCTTTTTTCCTACTTCCCTTCCTTTCTTCTTTCCTTCCCCCATTCCTTCTTTTATTTCTTTCCCTCTTCCTCATATTCTTTCTTCTTCCCTCCCTCCCTTCTTTCTTTCTTCCCTCCTTCCCTTACTTCCTCTCTCACTTCCTTCCATTCTTGCTTTCTCCTTCCTTCCTTTCCTTCTTTCCTTTCTCCTTCCTCTTCCTTTCTTTCCTCCCTCCTTTCCTTCATTTTTACTTTCCTTTTTACATCCCTTTCTTCCTCCATCTCTCTCCATTATTCCCTCACTCCCTTCCTTCTTTCTTTCCTTTCTCCCTCCTCTTCCTTTCTTCCCTCCCTCCTTTCCCTTCATTCTTTCTTTCCTTTATATATCCCTTCTTCCCTGCATTCCACTCTGCATTTCTCCCTCCCTCCCTTCCTTCCTTCTTTTCTTCCTTTCTTCCCAAACACATTTCTTTAAAGGCTATACCTAATGATATTCAAAGGGTTTTCAAGGAGATAGAAATGTGATATTTGAAAATTTACATGGAAAAGAACAAGAAAAAATAGCGATGTATCTATATATCTCTAAAGGGTACAGTTATTATAGGAAGAAAATATTATCAAAAGATTTTTCACCTCTCAGATACTTCAGAAAAAGGAAACATATGAAAGATGTTCTTACAGCACAATTTAGTCATTTCTTTTAGTGCTTTCTTCATATTCTCAGCAGAGAAGAAAAATGGAGAATCAATTAGATACTTAGGTTAAGTTCCAACTTCATTAGAAGCTGTTTAAAGATATCAGTTAAAATACAATTCTGTATTTCATTATCTTTATTTAGTTGCCTAACAAGTGTCTTTATTAGAAAGACTCATAAGAGAAATAATTTCATTGTCTGTTTCTACTTTCTCTCCCTCATATTTGCCACCAGTGCTCTGCTTTGCACTCGGTAAGCATCCAACAACTGTTTGTCAAAGAACAATGTCACTATAGATCTAGATTTTCCTGCAATTTACTAGGACACAGTTTACTAAGGAATGTTCTGCACCAGGGCAAGGTAAATACAAAGTAATGAGCAAAAGCAATAGTCCTTAGACAAAATGAATAGTTTTCATGTCAGGTCCTTTAAGGGATGAAATATACACATGGCAAAATTGTTTCTAGATTAGGTTATTTTATTTCTATCCACAGTCCTACCTTCCAATCTACTGACCACTACAATTATATACAACATATCTTTTTATATTTTGGTCATCTTAATAAAAAAGTGACAGAAAAAAATTATTAGATTGATCTTATATGTAAATAGACACAAACCTGGTGTGTTTAATTCTAAGGAAATTGGAGCTACATTTACAAATAAGTTCTATGTTTTACTGGGGTTCTTTGTTAAGCAAATAATTTACAGAAGAAAAACTATACGTGATAGTCAATTCATAGAGTGAGACCTAGAAGATCCCTTAGCTCCTGGCTCTCATTCATATGTTTCCTTGGTGATGAAGTAAGCCTAAACCTCTGAAACCAAAGCATGATCTGAAAAGAAATGATGTTACATAGAGTGGAGTTTTCAAAAAGATGAATATTTTTAAAAGCACAAAAGGAATGCATTTTGTCACATGCAATGCCTTGAAGGTTCTCTAATTATATTTAGTAACACATTCAAGCACTGGAAGTTCTAAGATAGTTGTCTTTGGACATTTACTAACTTGCCAAGCCCCCTCCCCCCCCTTTTTTTTACTACTCTACTGCTATGTTATTTGTACACCATTCATACACCAATTCAGTTATCAGTGTTTTCAATGACTGCCTTGGGAATTATTGTCAACAGAAGCCTTCCAACAATAATATAAAAGTCTATTTTCAATGGAATAGTTGATATCACGAACTCACAACTTTGAAGCTCACACTAGTAATTTCCAAAGTATATTCTCAAGGATCATTTCATATGAATATAGACATTTTTTATTATGTAGGGCCTGTTTAGCCTGTTTATATCAATGTTTCCCCACTCCCCATCTCCTTGATAATTTTACTACTCAATAAAACTTCCATCCAAAGGAAGACAGAGGAAAAGAAATAGAACTCAAACAAGTCAATTCTGTTACTCATTAGTGACTCTGGTAAAAAGGTTCAATGAAGGGAAGAGGTTGAAACTACTTGCTAAAATGAGGTTTTTCAATTATCTGTGGGTGCTAATTATCTATACTATCTAAGACTCCAATTAGCCTGGGTAATCAAGAGTTGATTGAAGTATTAAGCTTAGGCACCATTCACTACCTACTTATTGCCTTTCACATGCTTTTAAATTTATAGATGTTACACAGAGTATTTTAAAATCCAGTAGTGAAACTGTATAATAAAGTGAAAAGATGAATGTTAATATGTATAATACACATGTACACATTAATATATACATACTGATTACATGTGAATGTATAAAATATATGTAACTATATATATACATATATATTATATAGATACAGATATGGGGAGAGAGAGAGAGAGAGAGAGAGAGAGAGAGAGAGAGAGAGAAAGAGAGAGAGAGACAGAGAGAGAGAGAGAGAGAGAGGGACAGGGAGAGGGAGGGAGGCAAGGAGGGCTAAGGGGTGAAAGTGGAAGGGGAAGAAAAGAGAGATGAAATGGGATAAACATAGTACAATGGAAAACACTCTGGAAAACTGAATTTAGATTCTATCTCTGTCACTGTGTGACCACAGAGTAGTCACTTAACTTCTCCAAAATTGGTGGGGGGTTTCCATCTGTAAAACAAGGACAATATTTTCACTATATATTATACATAGTTATTTGAGAAAGATGCTTTGTAAATGTTAAAGTGCTAAATAAATGTGGATTGTTAAAATTAGCATGGTAGCTTACACGTAAAGGGAACTAGAAGATATATATGTATATACATAGATATGCATATATATAGTTAGATAGATAGAAAGATAGATAGATAGATAGATAGATAGATAGATAGATATCAAGATATAATCATCTTGATATACAGGACTGTTGCACACATTAACAAAATTTCTAAATGAATAATTTCTGTGCAAGTTTTTTGGTATTTTTTATTCCAGTAAAAGAACTACTAGAAATGGTTGAGATTACATGGGATCAATTATTAAGAAAAAAGACTGACCTAACAAGGCAGGAAGGTTTCCTGGATTAACTAAAGTTTCAGGAACTATTTTAAGGATGGAAGGTAGAACACTTCTAAGGAAAGAATATGCTCCATGTAATAACATAATATAGAAGGATGGTAGGACTTGAGAAGAGATCAAAAGAAATCAAACTGAATTCTAGATCACCTAAACTTATACAGAAGGATTGCATTCTATGTTTATAATTCATTTGGAACAAACTTTAAAAAAATCTCAACAGTCATGAAAATTTTCACGCCTTACACATTTTCAGGATTAATTGAAATAAATTGTTAGTTTGAAAGTTATTTCTTATTGGCAAAATGGAATTTTTGTCCTCTTTTTCTTCTAAGATGGCTACTTATTTTTTGATATTTGTTGTTGCTGTTGTTAAGTTGTTTCAATTGTGTTCCACTACTTGTGATCCTACTTGGGACTTTCTTTGCAAAGATATAGGAGTGATTTTCCATTTCCTTCTCCAGATCATTTGAAAGATAAGGAAACTGAGGCATACAAGGCCACGTGGCTTGCCCAGAATGACACAGCCTTATAAGCATCTCAGGTCAGATTTGATTTCAGGTCTTCCTGACTCTAGGCCTGGCATGCTATCCACTGAACCACTTCACTGCAGCTCCCCCAATCTCATTCAGTCTAGAAGTACAGTGCCCACTCATGGGCTTGATACCACTACTGATTGACACAGCATCTTTCACCAGTTCTGTTTCTTTTCCAGACTTGCCCCACACACACACACCTTGGGTAGCCTAATAGTCCCCTGTCCCTGGGGTTTCAACATATTGGTGCCGGTTTAAATAGGGATATCCAATCAGCTTACCCTACTGCAACCCAGAGCTCTCAATCTCAAGAGATTCACAAGCCTTAGGGGTACAAGAATATGACATTATACCTGGCCTAGGACTACTTTTTACAGGACAGCAATTTACCATCCATTAGCAATAACATGCTTTGAATGAGAAAATTCATCAAGTACTAATATTGAAAATAATCTTGTGGATTGTTATGAGACATATCCAAAATCTGAGGTTTTATAGTTGTTTTAATGTTTACATACATGTGATACATTTATATAAGAAGAAAATAACAAAAAGATGAGACAGAAAAGATAATATATCTAAAGACATGAACTGTCTTTCTCATTCTTAAAAACATCCATTTGACCCTGCCATTGATAAGTTCATATCTCTTGATACTTTCCTCAAGATAAATTCCTATCTCTGGTCCCATTCAATGCCAAACTCCTAGAAATAGACAACACTCACTGCCTCCATATTCCCTCACTCCCCACTTACTTGGAACATTGCTTTGATTCCATGATTTAATTAAATATGAGTTTTTCAAGGTTACTGAGGATCTCTTAGCTTTTAGGTAGGAAGGTCACTTTTCCACCCAGATCCTTCTTGATTTCTCTACTATGTCTACTGCTATTGATCATCCTTTCTTCCACAATAATCCCCCTTTCTTTCAATTCCATGACACTCCTCTCCTAACTCTGCTTTTAACTGCTGGTCCAGTAAATCTCAGTTTCTTTGTTGGATTACTGTACACTTCCATGTTGTGATTATCTCCTAAATTTCTACCATCGGATATTTTCTCTTTGTTCTCTCTCTTTTCTTCCTTGATGGCTTCCTCATCTCCCATGGGTACAGTCTCTGCATAGAAGACTATCAAATCAGTATTCAGCACTTTTATCTCCTCAATGCCAACCCTACGTTACCAACCAACTAATAGACATGTCTACCTGGATGTGCTATCTACACCTCAAATTAAATATGTACAGGTGCAGTGAGTTGGCACAGTGAATAGAGCACTGGCCCTGGATTCAGGAGGATATGAGTTCAAATCTGGCCTCAGACACTGAATATTTACCAACCATGTGACCTTGGGAAAGTCACTTAACCCAAATTGCCCTGCCCTCCCCCCTCAAAAAAAAAAGCAAATAATTCAATATGTACAAAAAGAACTCATTCATCTCTACCCTTCCTCTCAATCTCCTAATTTTTGTGGATACCTTGACTATCCTCACAGACACCCAGGTCCATGATCTTGAGCTCTTTTTAGATACCACCCTCTCCTTCATTCTCCCCAATATATTGATTTGTTAAATCCTATCACCATATGCTCCACCACATCTCTTGCATCCTTTTCTCCTCCTTTCTACAAACATGGCTACCATTTTAGTTCCGTCCTTTATTATCATTATCCATCTGAACCATTGTAATATTGTTTTATCTGCTTTTCTGGCCTCCAGTCTCTTCTTATCCTTCTCATAGCTGCTAAGATATTATTTAGAGCTTGTAGATGTGAAACACAGATTTCAAGAATGTGTAAGTGTGTGGTAGGTACTTGCTACAGTGGATAGAAAATTAGATCTGGAATCAGGAAGTCCTAAGTTCCAATCTAGCCTTAAATGCTTACCAGCCATATGATCCGGGGCAAATCACTTAACCTACATTTCTCTGTCTCAGTTTCCTCAACCATAAAATGAGATAATCTCTGCAAGGCACTAAGCCTAATTCCTAGACATAGTAGGTGCATAATAAATGCTTGTTCATATACGTATGCACATATATACATATGCATAAACACACACACACACACACACACACACACACACACACATATATATATATAAAACATGTGCTTTTATTTTCCCTTGTTTTCACTGCATAACATGTTTCTCTTCTTTTCCAACCACACATTTCACAAGAATTGAAGGGACCCAAGCAGTCATCTAACCCGATTCATAAAGAAAAGCAACCTTTCCTATAGGATATTAGACAAACAATAATGTATCCTTGCCCTGAAGACCTCCTAGGGACAAAACCATCACCAACTGAAGGAGGCTCCATTACTTTTAGAAATGGTTATAATTGCAAGGATTTTTTTCTTCAAATCAAGATTAAATATCCCTCTTTGTATCTTCCATTCATTACTCCTTGTTCTGCCTTTTGGAGTTATAGAAAACAATTCTTAATTCCCTTTCTATATCACAACCCTTAAAATACTTGAAGTCAACTACCATATCCCTGAGTCTTCTATAAGCTAAACATCTCCATCTCCTTCAAACAATTCTCAGAAGACATGGAATAAAGGTTATTCACTAACTGTGTTGATTTTTTCTAAATGTTTTGAAACTAATCAGTGATCTTGGTTCCAAGAATTCAATATAATATTCTGGATGATGCTTGGTGTGGGTGAATTACAGAGATACCTTTATATTCCTAGAAGATACACTATTCTAAATGCAGCCCAATATCACATTAGTTTTCTTGGCCACTGCTTCACACTGCTGACTCATTGAGCTTGTGATGAACTAAAATCCACAGATTTTTTACAGAACAAGTGCTCTTAACCATGCCTCCCCCATCCTATTTTTGTGAACTTGAATTTTTGTACCCATATGCAAGACTTTATATTTATACCTACTGATTTTCATCTTATTATATTCACCCCAATGTTCTAGCCTGTCAAGAGTCTTTTAGATACTAATTTTAGCATCCATTATACTTTCTATCCCTTTCTGCTATGGGTTATCTTAAAATGGGATGAATACATCATCTATGCCTTTATCTAACTCATTGATAAAAAGGTTAAATAGCACAGTGGCAAGCATAGATTCCTAGCCTACTCCACTGAAGCCCTCTTGTCATAACATTGAATCATTAACAACTACTCTGAGTCTAGCCATATAAACACTTCTCAGTTCAACAAATTCTGTCATCATTTAATCCATATCTCTCTATTTTCTCCACAGTTATGGCATAGGATGCTTCATTAAAGACTTTGTTAAAGTCCAGGTAAACTATATTCACATTGTTTCTCTCATCTACCTACTTAGAAATCCTGTTAAAAAGGAAATGAGGTTTGTCTGGCATGATCTCTTTTTGACATAGTGAGGTTAATTTGGTATAATCACTAGTTCTGTTTCTAGATAATTAAAATTAAATATTTCTAGAATTTCCTCAAGAATCTAAGAACATATCTGTCTTTTCTCTGCATACTGAATTTTGATTTTCTGAAATTTAGGTTTCATATCAGCTTGTGTTCATTATTAATTCAGCTAACATACTCAGAATTCACTGAGGTGAATTTTCATTGTTCCAAAGTGGGGCTTCCTACTCTTGCATTAAGGCCTACCAAAAACAATAGAACAATAATTAGATTTCAGATTAGCTTTGGATTAAAATAAAAAATAGGGCAGCTAAATGGCACATTGGATAGAGAACTGGACTGAGAGACTGGAAGATTCATTTACCTGAGTTCAAATGTGGCCTCAGACACTTACTAGTTGTGTGATCCTGAGTAAGTGACTTCACCTTGTTTGCCTCAGTTTCCTCATCTATAAAATGAGCTAGAGAAGGAAATGGTGAACTGTTTCAGAATCTCTGCCAAGAGAACCCCAGATGGGGTCAAAAAGAGTTGGACATGGCTAAAATGACTGAACACAAAATAAAAACAACTAAAAACTCTGGCTCTTGAAGGTCATGCAATAAAAATTCTTTAAAACAGGTATCACATCTTCCTTTATTTGTACTTTATTTTTGGTGTCCTTTTTATTTCGTGTCTTCATTCCCTAAACTTTTATAATTGTCTGTATAAAAAACCCTCAAAACCTCAACTCTTTGTTTTTCCTGTTTTTTGAATTGTCCATTTGTGCTAGTGTTTTACTATTTGACCTTTTCTGTAGTCATGTTCTTGCTATCCCTTTTTTTCCCTCTTTGATTCTCCACCTAGGTTTCTAAACCAGTGGCTGTTTCTTTCCAGTCAAACTATCTTTATAAAAGTCAGGCATTATCTCTGTGAAACACTTCGAGTAGCCTCAGTCCTCTCTAATAAGCAGTAACTGATTCTTCTCCATTTTGAAACATTGGGCCCTTTGTGACTTACCCACCAAGATCCTATTTCATTAATGAGAAATACCTATAACTCTCAGCTCTTTGGCAAAGTGGAGATGAACAGAGCCCAGATATCACATACATCTGAGATCAATCTGTAATGGAAATGCAGATTTAAAGATCTTCCCTGCCCCTAGGCCCTTTGTTTGGCTTAAGAGACTTTGATTGGCTTTAAGAGAAAACCTTCCTTGATTTGAAAATATGCTCTGCCTCATAATAGGCTGAATGTGGTCACATGGAGCCTGTGGTAGGAGGCTTGGTTTTCAGGAATGACCACACCTTGATGCTGTGTGATTGGGCAGTGGGTCAAGAGGGTGGTTACATTCTCAGAGCCAGGAGAAGACTATATAATGAGGCTTTGCTTTGGGGCTCACTTTGAGAAGTGTTGTGTGATTTGACCAGATGAGACTCTGGGAAGCCATTGTTGAGAGCCCCCCCGGCTTTGAAAACCCAGATGTTGATGCTTCCCTCTCTGGTAACTGTGATTTGGTATTGATGTAATGGTTGGACAGTTTGGAAGCCTGTCTGTTTGATCTGTCTGTGTACTTTGAGGTTTGGGGTGCTGACCTTTTCCCCCCGAACTAGATAATATACGTTTGTTTGATTAAAGTGAGCTTGTTCACTGATTTTGAGTTGCTCTCCTTTACAAAAGCAGATCTAAGAACCTGTGCTGGCAGCCACTCTGGGGATGCTGGGGTGCTTGCTGCTACACAATCTCATTTCTTTATTGTATTATCTAAAAATGTAAGAGCCTAAGTATGTCTAAAGAAGTGACTTGGGGTAGCTAGGTAGTGCAGTGAATAGACCACAGGCCCTGGAGTCAGGAGGACCTGAGTTCAAATGTGACCTCAGAAACTTGACACGCTTACCAGCTGTGTGACCTTGGGCAAGTCACTTAACCCCAATTGTTTTGCCTACCCCTTCAAAAAAATTTTTAAGTGACTTTACAGAGTCTTATCACTAACATACCAATTTATTGTAGGTCTCTTTGTAAAAAAAATTTAAAGGCATCTAGGTGGTATAATAGATAGACTACAGGATCTGGAGCCATAAAGACTTGGTTTTAGACACTTACTAGTAGTGTGACCCTGGGCAAGTCACTTAACCTCTCTCTGTTCAGTATCCTCAATTTTAAAATGGAAATAATAATAATAATAATAATAACATCTATCTTCTAGGGTTATTATGAGGATCAAATGAGATAATATTTATAAAGTACTTAAGCACAGTACTTGGCACATAGTAAGAAATTAATTAGTGCTTGTTTCCTTCCCTCTCCTGCCCTTCGTTGCCCATAACACAATTCCTTCTAAGATTAGTCATCATGGGGCAGATTTGATTATAACAAATCTGTGAGTCTATTATAAAATAAAATGTACAGCATGAATATTTAAAATGAGTCTTAGTAATAAAGACCTGCAAGAGCTCCTAGCATCGAGTATCATTGAAAAGAAGAGAATCAATATGCAGAACACTAATATTCCCAGGCTTAAAATGGCGGGCTCACCTGGATTCTATTCTCTCCCTTTCTCTCATTCATTGTCCTCATAACTGCCAAAAAGAAACCCTCCTAAAGGACACATGACAATCTATTTCCCCTTCTCACCAATGTTCAGTGACTCCCTATTGCCTCTGAAACAAAATATCACCTCCTCATCTTGGTATTTTGAACTCCATTACATTCTGACTCCAGCCTGCATTTCTGGGTTTATGACTCTCATTCATGTACTTATGTTTGAGCCAAATTGGTCCATTTTCTGTTCCTCAAAACTAAGAATTCATTTCCTATCTTTCTTCCCTCTTCACCTCCACCTCTTAGAATCCTTTGATAATCCCTTGAGTTCCAGTTCCTGGGCCAATTCCTATGGAAAGATTTTCATGATCCCCTTCAAGTTGTCAGTGGATATTCCCTCTTCTTCAAATCATCATGTGTATACTAATCTGTTTACATATTGTATCCCAAAGGAAAATGCAATCTTCTTTGTGGAGGTATTGTTTCATTTTTAGTTTTGTATCCCTAGGATATAGCTTAATTCAACACTTCTACAGCATTGAGCCAAATATTCTATTGGTAATATCTTTCCTTTTCCTTTTCCACCCCAGAAGTGGACTTCTCTAAAGAAGAGATAGGGGCGGCTAGGTGGTGCAGTATGTAGAGCTCTGGCCCTGGAGTCAGAAGGACCTGAGTTTGGATCCGGCCTCAGACATTTAAAGCAAACACAAACAAAAAAACCTAGCCGTGTAACCTTGGGCAAGTTACTTAACCCCAATTGCCCTCCAAAAAGCAAAAAAAAAAAAAAAAGAAAGAAAGAAAGAAAGAAAGAAAGAAAGAAAGAAAGAAAGAAAGAAAGAAAGAAAGAAAGAAAGAAAGAAACGGACTCTAATCCAACAGAGATTGTTGTGGCCCTGAACTGAGAAATGCATGAGATCTCTCTCCTAATGAAAAAGATTATTAATTGATTTCAGGGTGGCTAGGTGTAAACAAAAAAAACCTAGCCGTGTGACTTTGGGCAAGTTACTTAACCCCAATTGCCCTCCAAAAATAAAATAAAATGAAATAAAATAGAATAAAATAAAATAAAGAAGAGATCGGCTTTTGCAGCTACACGAATGGGCCAGTAAATATCTATTTCTATTACTGATTTTCAGACAGATCCCTTGAATTTTATAATCACTTCCAAAAGTCATTTACAATGTAGGAGGAATGAAGAATGGTATGTTTTGGCTAAAGATCTGAAAAATATATCAGGCCTGCCAATGACTTCATCACATAAACAAAGGGACACCTTTGACCTCCTCAAGATCAATATGAATTACTATTATTTTTACCTAAGTCCTTTTCAAGGCTCTTGATGCCACTTTTCAAGCAGACATTCAGCTGCTATTTAGAATACAGATCTTCATCACTTCCTTGCTACCTTTCTCCTATATTAATTTTTATCATTATGTGATCCTTAAGTATCTACCACCTAAGTTATCTCTTTCTTACCTCTTCTTTCTCTTTATGTTCCAGATGACTCACAGGTTTCTTTTAAAAGAAGCATATCATATACTACCTGGGGAAGAGCCAACCTGTGCTGGTGACTTGGCAAGCAGTACAGTAAGGAAGGGACGATCACTCCCTAGGGAAATGAGATGAGGAATCAAGTGCGCATATACCAAAGTCTCTAGGTTGGGTTAGTACCAGACTTTGTTTTCGGTGTCAGAATATGTGGGGTTAAGGCAAAGAATAATAAGACTAAGAAATTCAGGGCAGAGAGTGACTAGCAGATAAGGAGACAAGACATAGGATATGCCAGAAAAGATGATCATTTGTCTGATTTCACCTGTCTCCCAGACTTTGGGCTTACATGATAGCCACTTGTACTTTCCATGCCAGCTGCACAGCAAAATGCAAGCATGCTTATAGGCAAGGCCTGCTAGAGCTTCTCTTTTGTCAACAGTGCCAACAAAGCAATTAGCTCAATAATGGCACGTCTGCCTCCACTTGTTCCTGTTCCTAACTTAACTGTCTCAGAACAATTTCAATTATTTCATCAGCTGACTTTTCAAAAGTGACAATTATTTAGTTAACATCATAAAAGTAAAGGATTTGGATCTAGAAGCGACTTTAGAATAGCATGGTGTAGTTAAACGAATACTGATCTAGAGACAACTGGGACCTGGGTTTGAATTCTGCCTCTGACACTAACTAGTTGTATGAAAATGCCCAAGGCACTCTATAAAAACACCAGCATCTTTATCAAGGATGATGATACTTGTAGTAGCTAATTCCCAGAGTTATTGTTAAGATCTGATATGACAATCAATATTAATGATTTGTAAAACTCAAGACATCACATAAATGCCAGCTACTATTATGCCATCCAAAGCGCTCAATTTATAGATGAGGAAAATGAGGGTAAGGGGCGGCTAGGTGGTACAGTGAGTAGAGCACTGGCCCTGAAGTCAGGAGGACCTGAGTTCAAATCAGACCTCAGATATTTAACACGTACTAGCTGTGTGATCTTGGGCAAGTCACTTAACCCTAATTGCCCTCCAAAAAGCCAAAAAAAAAAAGAGGGTGAGATAGAAGCAGTGACTTGTCCAGTATCACAGAGCCAGGACTGATTTCAACTGAAGTATCCTGATGAAAGATCTCACTATCCCTTCATTATGAAACACTGCCTTTTTTGTTTTGTGTTTTTAATCTGGTAATGAAACCATTTGCCCTGAGATATTTATATTTATTGTTTGCAACCCTGGAGTGAAAGAATTTAATTTGTAATAAAAAAAAACCTGAATGTACAATTTTTGTTTACTCTTACATTTTGTTCTGCATCAAATTCTGAGATAGTAGCATAGGTTAAATTGAAAAAAATCCTAAATTCTCTTAGAACATTTGTAAGCAAGCAAACAAGGAAAATGAAAGCAAAAAAAAAAAAAAGGCAAAAGATTTTCTTCATATATCCACTAAAATTTTCTTCAAAGGAACGCAAGTCTTAGCAGTCTTTTCTCCTTTCAATAAGAATCTATCAATCAATAAACATTTATTAAGCATCTACTATGTGCCAGTTACAGTCATATGCACAGAAGATACAAAAAGAAGGAGAAAACAGTCCTTGCCACCAAGGAGCTTACAATCTAATCAGAGAAGGTAATATGTTAAATAGATACAAAGTAAGCTGCATAAAGGATAAATAGTAAGTAATTAATGGAGGGGAGAACAAAGAGAGGATAGCAAAGAAGAGATTTTAATATAGATTTAAAAGAAGCTGAGGTCAGTAGGTGGGGTGGGGGAGGGAGACCATTACAGGCATAGGGGGTCAGCCAGAGAAAATGTCCAGAGCCAAGAGCTGGAGTATCATGTTTATGGAATAGCCAGGAAGCCAGTATCACTTAATTAAAGAGTTATATGTCATAAAGTAAGATGTAAGAAGATGGGGAAGGTAGGAGCAGGGCTAGGTCATGAAAGTTTCTGAGAGCCAAACGGAGCATTTTGTATTTGATCCTGCTAGAGATAGGGAGTCAATACAGTTTCAGCTTATATAGCTTATATGACAGTAGGCGGTAACACAAAATTACATCAGTGATTGAATGGAGGATGTATTGGAAAGGGGAGAGACTTGATACAGGCTGTTGTGATAGTCCACACATGAGATGATAGGGCCTGCATTAGAATGGTGTCAGTTTCAGAAGAGAGAATGGAGTATGTTTGTTGCAATCCAATGTTGCAAAGATGAAACTGAAATGCTTTGGTGACAGATTGACTATGGGAAATGAGACACAGTGAGGAGCCTAGGACAACTCCTAGTTAGAGATCCAGAGGGACTTGGAAGATATTGCCTCCAAGATAATGAAGCAGTAGAGCTGAGGAGGATTTAGGGGGAAAGAAGAGTTCTATTTTGGACATATTGGATTTAAGATGACTACTGGACATCCAGTTCCAGATGTCTGGAAGACTGTTGGAGATGCAAGATTGGAGGTCAGCAGAAAATTCTGAGCAAGATAATTAGGCTTGAGAGTCATCAGGTAATTAAATCCATGGGAGATAAGGAAACCATCAAATGTAGTAGCATAGAGGGAGAAGAGGACCCAGGACAGAAATCAAAGGGACATCTACAGTTAGAAGACATGATCTGGGAGAGGATCCAGTAAAGAAGAAAGAAAGGGAGAGATCAGATTGGTAGAATGAGAACCAGGACAGTGTGGAGTTCATAAAAACTAGAGAGAAGAGAGTATCAAGAAGGAGAGTGTGAATCAGCAGTGTCAAAAGTCAAGTAGAATTGTTGTTTGTTCTTTGTTCTCTAAGAGCACATGGCATCAGGAATATAATGCCATGACTTAGAAGCAAGTTGAATTTAAGTAAGGGAGACCTGCACAAAGTCAATAGTCTCCCTTCCTTCTCCAGAACCATGAGTCCAGTGGCAAATCTAAATCATGATGAATGGAGATGGTCCTCGATGGTCAAGGAGAATGGGCATAGAGAAAAGGTCATTGAATTTGATAACTAAGACATCATTAATAATTTTGGAGAGAACAGTTTTGGTGAAATGATAAGGTTTGAAGCTAAATTGTTAAGTGTTAAGAGGGGAAGGAGGCACCTATTAAAGATGACCCTTTCAAGGAGTTTAGCTACAGACAGCCGAAGAGATATAGGATGATAGTTAGCAGGGATGAAAGGATCAAGTGAGGATTTTTTTCAGGATGAGCAAGACATAGGAAAGTTTGTAAGCAGAAGAGAATAAAACAGTAGACAGGGAGAGATTTAAAATAAGTAATAACAATGGGATAGAGGACAATATATTGGAGGAAAATGGAAAGAAGGAGATCACTTAACCAAGGTTACTTTAACATGCAAAATAGGGATGAAGGAAGAGATAGTAGCAGAAGGCTTCTGAATGATAGGAGACAAGGAGAGAGAGCCCATGGAAAATGGCCTCAATTTTTTTCTATAAGATATGAGGCAAAGTTCTCAGCTGAGAGAATAGGGGCAGAGGGAACCATGGGTGGATTGAGGAGATATGAAGAAAGGGTGCCCATGAGTTCATTTGGTTCATTTACCCTTTGAGCAACTTTTAAACCAAAAAAGGATTTATATTTAGAGGAGGATGAAGTGAATACTAATGGAATAAACTCTTGAGCATAATCTATACAATAGATTCAGGAAATTGGTATAGAAAATATCAAACCACTTATATTTGTACTTAAAATGCATTGCATGCATTTTCTTTTAGAAGTGCTATCTTTCTAGTTATGTTTTATTTAAGCTAACTCTAAAAATATTTTTTCATGCCTAAAACCCACAGTGCTTAAGCATTCTGGACTGGTTGCTATGGGGGAGCCAGTGGGTCCTAGAAAATTTACAAAATGGGAAATCGAGTGGTTGGACCATTAGTGGATCTGGAAGGAAATGGTCCCCTTTTTTTACATCCTTACACCTCCTAGTTTTCCAGGTCAGAGGGAAACAGAGTTACAAATGCCATATGATTAAAACAGTGATAAACTGTAAAAAAAACAAGGTACTTTTTTAATCCTTTGATTTCTTTATCCATATGACACATTCTATTTTGAACAAACTTGTTACAGTAAGTGTAAAAGAGTCATAGCACTTCACTTTGAAGCATCAAATATAGTGTTTCATCATGTATTTTGCAAAACCAATTATTTGCAAGCCTCATCTCCATGGTTTGGGTTCATTTCTACTTCAGTATTAATTGATTTTTTCAGAAATTACTGGGCATTCATGGGGTATTTATTTTCATGCTTTTGTTTTATTTTCTGTTTTCAGTTACTCTGTAGATGGCCACACTCATATACACACACAAACATAATACGTACCCCCCATGTTTATCCATAAGGATACATACATATTTCAGTGATAATGGGAGCAGAAAACAGGCTCAATAGATGTGAGATTTATTTCTCTTTCTAGGTAAATGACAATCTCTATTAATACTGTAGAGCTTAGCAAAGTTATTAATTTCTCTATTTGCATAGGTATTGAATAATCATGTTCAGTTCTGGTAAAAGGTTGGGAAATCAGGAATCGAATGTCAATTAATAGGTGCTTATATTACTGTGTGCCTTAGTTGAGCAAATGTTCCCTTCTGCTTTCTTAATTGTTTCTAAAATAGAAAAAATATTTCCCCTTTTCAGACACTATCCTCCTGAGGGAAACAATGAAAGAAAGAAAAATACTGAGCCATGTTGACTTTTGAGGTCTCCATCCTCCCCATTCAAAAAGCCAAGAAAGATAAATGAGGAGAGAAGTTGGTAGGTAGAACTGTCATTGCCTATCTTACACGAGGAGATAAATGTCATTCAGATAGGCAGCTGGAAAACAACCCAGGACATTTCTGCCTCTTTAGTGGATGGGGCTTATTGACCCTTTCTCCTTAACATTAGTAAACAAGTCATATTTCCCACTCCACAACTACCACTTGGTTTTCAGGTGGTGGCTCTGCCGTAGGGCTTTTTACTTAAGCCAAATTCAGGACAAAGTGTCACCTTTTCTTTGATATATGAACTCTGCCAGGGGCATTTATACCTCTATTACCTCTAAACCAGGTGACTGAACAGACTTAGAAACCACTGGAATAACTGTATCCAAAAAAAATCAAACTAAAAAAAACAATTATTCACCTTTATTAAGACAACAAGCAATTTACCTTAGCACAAAAACAAAACAAAACAAAAACCTTATTTCTAACAGAATTTTCTCTAAGTGGAATAAGTATTTTTTAAGCATTACAAAATTTATTTTATAACATTTTTGTCACTGAATCTTTGTTCCTAAATAAGATTGAGATATTTACTTCGATTTAGAAAACCATAAATATATCATCTCCAAGTTATGAAGTTATGGTAGAAATAATTCTACTCCAATGAACAAAAAAACATTTTATATATCTCACTACTATGAGGAAAAAAAATCACTCATAAAGGAAAAAAAACCTGAATTACAAATCCTCCCCTCCCTTCCCAGTTTTCAACCTCTCCCACAAACTATTTAAATGCACTACTTGAACTATACCTTAATTCTGTCTATAAGAAACTGGGAATTTGGAGTGAATTGTAATGAGGGAAAGTCTCTTCAATGTAATAGGGAAAACGTACTGCATCATGGATTTTACTTAGTTTTTGCACATGTGCTACTAAATGACAACTCCAATATTAGGTAGCAAGGTCAAAAGTAAAGATGCTATTGTTGTTGTTGTGTAGTTGTGTCTGATTCTTTGTGACCCCATTTGGGTTTTGTTGGTTTTTGCTGTTGCTGTTGGCAAGGATACTCAAGTGGTTTGCAATTTCCTTCTCCGGCTCACTTTACAGATGAGGAAACTGAGATAATCAGGATTAAATAACTTGTCCAGGATCACACAGTACATAATTACCTGAGACTAGATTTAAACTCAGCTACTCCTGACTCCAGCACCAGCACTCTAACCATTACATATATCACCTAAAATAATGTAATTTAAAAAAGAAATCTGTTATGCACCAAGGTTTTGTTTACATATATCCTCTATTTAATTCCACTGGATTTGGTATAATAACCATAGAATAATAATTTGGTATAATAACCATAGAATTGATACTGGTGCAATACCAGAGAAAAATCCAGAATTTTAAATGACATCAAGCAAACAAGTAGAAACATAGATTCTCACACACTATGTAGCACCCCAAAGACATTTACTTCCTGATGGGTAAATTTCTCTCATGTTTTAATTGAAATGTGATATTACCACTACATCAGAAGAATTTTGATATTAGATTCCAGATTTTAAACATAAATCAATAAGCCTTAATTCTGACCCCCCCATACACACACGTGTGTGTGTGTGCATGTGTGTGATGATAAACCACTGGGGAGATGACAATTTTCCAGCACAAATGCAGGCTTTTGGGCCCAGTTGTTTCTCTTATTTTTTTTCCTATAACAAACCTTCAAGAATATAGAATAGGTTAAATTAACAAAGAAATGTACAGCTTGTTCTCAACTACTGAGAGTAAGGTATTTTTGCAAAGACCATTAACTCAATTACATTCACAATAATGGAATGTTTACAGCCTTCACAGCAGTAGGCACTGTAGGTAGATAGAACAGAAATGCTATTCCATGGCCACCAGCTGTACTTCCAATCCTGGATAGACATCTTTCAAATGCCGATCATTGGACACAGGGTTGTAGGTGTTGAGGATGTACGACTCAGTACAACTAATGTTGCAAAATTCCATTTCACATAAAGAGAAAACATGTTTGTAGTCTGGGTTTAAACTATTAGGAGGACTAACTTGCATTCCTTCCTTTTACTGTATAATCCATGCAATTTACTTAAAATTACAAAATTAGAACATGAAGATACCCTAGAAATAATAGGTATTAATTTTCTCAATTGACAGTTGAGTAAACTGAAGTCCAGATGGGTTGTCACTTGTCTGTGGTCACACAACTAATTAATGGCAAAGTAATGGCGAATAAATGATAAAATATGATTCCCACTCCAATGTATTTTCTCCATGGTGCTTAATCTATATTATTCCCAAAGTCTATAGAAGAGATGAGTAGTGGAAAGTTGAAGCAATTATCCAGATAATTCAAGTGTAAATCTCCTGCTCTTGAGGAAAAATATATTTAGAGGATGGAATATTATAAATTGCCTGTCTAGTGATATAAATTCATTGGGTAATCAACTCTTCACCAATCTTGTTCAGGAAGTCCTACTGCTTTATGTATAAAATGAAATAATCAGTCTCCCCAAATCTCTGTCTCTAGTACAAAATGTTAAGTAAATAAATAATTCTAATACCCACTCTATGTACTTGTGATTATCATCTACATTCAAAACAATTTTAACTGGTACATAAATCACTTTAACATTTACAAAGTACTTTATTTGGATTCATATCATTTGATCTTCAAAATAAACCTATAAGCTTGATATTATTGTTATTAGAGAGAGAGAGAGAGAAAAAAAAAGAGAGAGATTCTTCTAAGGAAACAAATGACTTGCTCTGGTTACATAACTAGTAAATGTCTGAAGCAAAATTCGAACCCAGTTTTCTGAACTCCAAATTATGCAGTCTTCCCTGGACATCTTTCTATGTAGGAGTTTGTTGTGGTCTAAATTCTCAAGGGGATACTTTGTGCATGTCTGGATGGGGATGAGGAATTCAGTTCACTTGGCTCAATAGAAAAAACAATGGAGAGTTTTCTTCATTTACTGGCTTCAGACAGTACATTGCCGAATTTTCAAGAGCTACAATAGATGGACAATGGAGAATACTTTTAGAGTATTATTGAATACCATACATCATTATAATCCTGTTTTCTGTCATTCATATTTTTTAAAAAATGCACCACAATCATCATTCTCATCTTGAAATGTTTGTTCATACAACTTTTTGAATTTCTAGATGAGTTTTTCAAGCTGCATTTTAGTTACCTAATATCAGCAACTTTCACTCTTGTACTAAGCAGATACTGATTCTTCAAAAAGATAGATTTTACTAGAATAAAAATGTTTCCCTACATTTTAATCTCTGGAGAAGGCAAGGTTAATGGAACAATCTAGAAGTTATTCATATTCCTGGGAAGAACTTTATTGACCATACTTAAAAATTGTATATGTTAAAAGTCCAGAAAAATTTCAAGGATTCATGGATTCCAGGATTTTTTATCTAGGAAAGATTCTAAAATTATGTAATCACAAACCCTTAAGAAACTTAGACTTGGTAATGAAAATTTTATTTTTATTTTGCTGGCAGATACATTCCTGTGTCAAAATTTGTCCATATGATGCAACCATTTAAAAGCAATACAGTCTTGTTAGCTCCCATCTGGGGGGGTTTCTTGCCCCCAGAACATTTTCCCTTAAAGAACTCTGGAGAAAATAAAGGCATTTGTATAAATCACTTTCCTAGTAAATTGTCAGATACACAAAACTTAGACCAGAAATTTCATTGAATTTTACTGAGGCATATCTAGTTTGGACTTCATACAAGAATATAGTAACAGATTTAGAGCTGGAAAGAAATTCAATAAACCTTACCTCTTTTATGCAAAAGAGCCTAGTATAATGGATAGAGGGTTTGACTTAGCAAAAGGAAAACCTACTTCATAACACACCTCTTGACACTATGGTAGATATGTTATCTTGGCCAAATCAGCTAATCTCTCTGTAACTCAAACAACACTATAATACTGTAAATTACAGACAGATAAAGATATGGGAGTCCCCACTGGGTGATTCATACATGGAGAAACTCACAGGTCATTAACGTATTGATATTGATAGTTATGAAAAGGCTAACTCTCAAATGACTTATAATTTAGCAGGAGGATGAGATGTATACAAATAATTATAATTCAATCAAGGAAATGATTGCATGCCAAGAAGGTAAGAGATAATGTTGAGACATCCAAGGTGAGTGGGATCCTTTTAAGAGAAGATAAATGCAAGAGTGTAAAAAGTCAGCTGAAAGAAGGAATATAAGGAGGTGGGGGGTCAATTAACAACAGTAGAAAGGAGGGAAAGGTTAGAAGGAGATTAGGAAAAAGTGAGTTCCCTAGGTAGACTATTCTCTAGGGCTATCTGGGATAGAGTGCCAGGCTTAGAGTCTGGAGGACTGAGTTCAAAACTGGCCTCTGATACCTACCAGCTGTGTGATACTGGGCAGGTCATTTAACCTTGTTTGCCTCAGTTTCCTCATCTGTAAAATAAGCAGGAGAAGGAAATGGCAAATGACCCTAGTATCTTTGCCCAGAAAACCCCAAATGCAGTCCAAAAGAGTTGGACATGGCTGAAAAGACTAAACTACTAGGTAGATTGTAGTATAGGTCTAATGAAGGAAAGGAATCACCATAAAAAGGGAAAAACTTTAAACTGGCTCTATTCTTGAAGGCACTGAGTTCTAGATGAAGTATGCATTTTACTGTGCTGGTAATGGGTAGCTACTCATGATTTTTGAATAGAGATATGATATCACCACATATGTGCATTAGGGCATTATTTTGGAAGCTGAGTAAAAGATGAATTGAAGATTGGAGGCAGAAAGACCATTTAGAAGGCTATTAAAAGAGTGTATGAAAAAAGTCATGAGTACATGAACTAGTATAATGACGATGAACTGCAAAAAAAGGAGACTTGTACAAGATGAATATCTTGTATCACTAAATCGAGGTAAGGGGAGATAAAAGAATAAGAAATGAAGTCAATGATGATTTTAAGAATTCCAAGTCAGGTGACTGAGTTGTGGGAGTTATCAGTAACAAAAATGGGGAAGTTGAAGGGAAAGACAGGTTTTAGAGGAAAGAAATAGTATTCATGCTCAAAGAATGACTTTATGCTTTGTTCTAAAGTCTGGTTATTATTATGTAAATATATGTTTTTAATTGCTATATATGGGCTTAATCTAAAACAGCACCAACTCATTTGTGATAGTCTTTTTCACTTTATATATAGTCAGTGTTTAGAACATATTCATACCAGAAAAAAGTACAGAAATAGTTTCTTAAGGAGTAGAATTACTAAGGTCCTATCCATAATCATAGATCTAGAATGATAAAAGGACTGGAGGTCATCTTATCCTTTTTATAGATGTGGAAACTAAGGCCCAAGGAGGTTAAGTGGTATACCCAAGGTCCCATAGATATGTGTCAAAGTTAGGATTTGAACCCATGTCCTCTGTCCTTTCCGTCATCATGCTTTATAGGCTACTAATTGTAACTGATTGTTATTTGATAGATTATGTGTAGTCACAAAGGAGGGAAGCAACCCTTTCAATTCTGGGGTAAATTAACCTAAAGCAATCTAAACAGATTGTGGACTACATCTGACAAGATTCATGTATCCAGACAACCTTAGTATTGGAGTTTCTTTATAATGATTTAACAAATATATATAATGTGTGTGTGTGCGTGATCAACAAGGCAGTATTAAGGCATGGATCCCTAAGAGAGTATTACAGATTTCTACAGTGGTTTCAGTTTTCCACACATACTACTACTTCTGAAGAATATTTGCAATTGGGTAGGAATACACACTTTTAAAATAATGTAATAAGGCATTCTTACAAATATTTTCATTGTAGAATCTTTTAAATCATGTGACTTCATAAAATAGAAGAACTAACTATGAACAAGGAACAAAAAGCATTCATGCAACTTGAAAAAAAAAACTATCCATAACCCAGGCAACTTTCTCCTCTATTCAAACAACTCAACCATCAAATTTATATTAAGCACTGACTGTGCCCGGAATTGATCACCATTATGAGTATTTTTCAAGTTGAGTTATTCAAGAAATAGAATAGAAAAATCAAGGAAATGCAATGTTGAACTGAAAAAAATAATATATGTGTAAATTGCACAGCAAAAAAAAAAATCCCAGAAATATGTGAGAAATATATAATTCCCAAGTTTAGCAATTAGTATTTACTTAACACACATATTATATATGTATATATTCACATATATCATAATATAGGTATACATATGTAACAAACTTCTCTTTATCTTTCAGTATCAATGCATGATAAATTCTAGGTATACTTCATTCCAAGAAGCACAACTCAAAGTGCAGACTTTACATGGAAAAAATTATTTGAGTTTTGAAGCTCAATTAATGTTTTTAATGAAATCATCCATAGAACTGTTTAGCCTTCATCCAATCCAAAGAAAAGCACCAATTTAAGCTTTGAAAAAACATAACTTGTCAGTAACTTAATTTTAATTCCTCCAGGACTGTAAGATAGTAAGATACCCTGGACTTCCTGAGTTTATATTCAGATTCAATCACTATCCCCTTATGTTTGAATTTAAAGCTGCTTTGCTCATTTGTTTTATTTCATTATCATCATCATCATCACCACCACCACCACCATCACCATCACCATATCATCATCATCATCTCTCCCCTTTTAGGTTTCCGTTTGTGTACTGTCTTTCCCCATTAAATAGTAAACAGATTGTGGGTAAAGTCTGTCTTTTTCTTATTTATATCATTAGTGTTTAGTACAGAGTCTGGCACATAGTGGCCACATAATACATTTTTATGACATATCATATAGTAAAGGGCCGTGTTTTTTCCACTTAAGGCTATTATATATTCCCACTATATCATGCTGTGATTCTTAGGGACATTGGGGATGCAGCACTCTTTAACAAAGGTAGACATATATGAATAAATATTCTACATCCTCTTAACATAACCTATTAACCATCAATACTACTACCATTCAAATATCCATCTTCTGAAAAAGAAGCTTTCTTGCAGTTAACTGATCAAATCATAGTAAAGTGAAAAGATCTGTTCCAGCTTTGTTCTCCGAACCTTAGATATTAGCAAACCTATCTAATGCTTCAGCAGTAAACAGGCAATTGAACAGATTCATGTTTAATTTTTCCATAATTTAGTGTGCATAAATGACAACTTAGGTATACAGCTTCAATTACATAGAAGGATCCCTCCCTATGATAGATGGACTTAACTATATGTTTAAAAATATTTTTAATAGATAGATTTTCAACTTGTATACAGAATATTCTAAGTGTAAAGGAGGGACTAAAGTCTACCAGTTAGAGCAAATTTGAGTGTCTATGCTCCCTTTTGAAAATAGCAACACAAATTGCACACTGTTTGAAATGCTTCAGGCTTTCTTCTTGAATTCAATGTACATAACAGTGAAAATGTTTTAATCATTTAAAGACAAAAATGGGTCAAACACCTAAAATACTGACCCATAAAATTCTAAAGAACCTTGTTAAAATGTCTCATTATCATGCAAAATCAACTGTACCATTGGTAAAATTATTTTTCTCTACACCAATACCAATACCCATGAAAATGTTAACATAGAACAGTTAGCCTGCTTCTCAGCCCCAACATACAAAAGGTATCTACTACATTTGTGAATAGACATTATGTATGTTGTTAGAATATATCCTTCATATTACAAACATGAACCTTGTCAATGAATTTGTAGGATCTTAGCTGATAAATCCTTGGGAATTATTTGAGTCACACAGTAGTTGAAGTAGTGAGGCAAAAACCACTGAAATTAGAATACTACGTTGGAGTCATGGAAACTTGGAATCATTGGGCCTCTTACTACTTGTGTAACCTTAAGTAAATCACTTAACCTCCTTGTTACCTCACTTCCTCATCTATAAGCTATGAGTTTTGGATTGCATGGCCTTTCAGTTCCCTTCCAGAATTAGATTTGTGAGCTTATGACTTGTCCAAGGTTACACTGCTATTAAGGGTTGAGGTAGGATTTGATCCCATGTCTTCCTGACTTCAAGACACACACTCTACCCACTACAGTCACATTGCCTGGACTATCAACAGTCAACATTCTTGTCAACAAATGATAGGAAATTTTCGATATTTCAGAATACCTCCCAACTATTTATTAACTTTTATTCCCATCCATATGTGACTTTCAAAATGGAAAAAAGGAAGCATAAATGTTTTAGCAATTGGGAGTTAAGCCAAGAGAGAAGAAAGAGTATGGTGCAGTGGCTAGAGTGGTGGTGAAATTTAGCCAGGAAGACCTGAATTGAAATCTCATTTCTGGTACTTACTTTAAATACTATACTATCCTGTTCTATGTGATATTTATTAATACTTACTAGTATATGTGTATGGAGGAGAAGTCATACAGCTATCTGAGCCTCAGTTTCCTCACTTGTAAAAATGAAGCTTGAATAGATGGTCTTACAGGTCTCCTCCAACTCCAAATCCCAAAGTTCTATGATCCTATAAATGATATATCCTTAATTTCAAACAATTTAAGTTTGCCTTCTCATTTCTTCATCTATGTAAACCAAGGGCTAATGTGAATATGCATTGGATAGTAGTAAAACTTACTAGGAGTTAAAAAACTAACATTTTCATTGGTTGTGAAAATTGTGAAATATAGTCCTGAGAGGTGGAACTCTATGCTTGTCAGAGAAAAAATCCTTTCGGTCATTTTCCAAACACTGCCTTAATTAGCAGAATACTACAAATAATTAGCATCTTCAATAGCCTTAGTACTATGCAAAGCATTGTACGTACAAAGGCAAAAACCTGGCACCTGGTCTCAAGATGCACATACTCTAAAGGAGGAGACATTCATGAAAAAGCATTGTAGGCTATAGCAAATCATATAATTTTTTTTTAATAACTGCTTTATAGAGTACCTTATCAGACAAGTTTCTCAAAAGACAAGAACTGTTTATGTGACCTCATTTTATTAACTACCCCCTAAAAAAGAATAAATTATCTGGCCTGGGAAGAAAATAGATACATTTTTTTAAAGAATGCCTACAATTTAAAATAGAAAACTAAATTATTTACCAAAAAACAAGCCTCTTAATTACATGTAAATAAGTAAAATTTGTACCACCAAATCCACTCAACAAATATTTACTGAATATCTTACCAGGGTTTCATCTTCAAAGAGAAGCAGCAGCATAAGCTTTGTAACATCCCTGAGGGGAAAGGCAAAAAGCTTCCTCCTCATGCTCCCCCATTCCCTCCTTTCTAATATTAAACCTAAACCTCTCTCCATAAAGAGCCTATTACATAAGGTATTATACTCATCCATCTCTGAAGTTCATTATAAGCTTTCTTATCAATGCACAAACATTGATGTATGATCATAACTTATGCATGAAACATACTTCCAGTGAAAAAGTAATGTCCTCAATAAACCACCCACTGTCTCAGCTCCTCAATTCAACAGCTTAGAAGTTCTACATACCAATGCATTTCTATACCTCCCTGTATCCCCCCTCCTCAACAACTGAAATACCTTCTGTGTAAGCAGTTTCTAACCACAGCTGGGTCAGGAACAGTTTTCTAGAATGCTGCTGAGTCATACCAGAGTTATTCCCCATAACAAGAGAACTAATTAAATTTTCCACCTTTTAAATGCTCATAATAATTCGTGGTCAAACTCTATGCATCTGGTCCATGCCTATCTGGCAGGAGCATGCTAAGAAATATGTTTCTAAAGTAAGAAATGTTATTTTTTTTCTGCTCATATTTATAATATCTTCTCCATAAAGCTCAGCACTTTATGACATCATTATGTTATCAATCCTCACTATGGGTTAGGAAGCATTTTCAAGTCTTGTATTATTATCCCTATTTTCCAAAGATGGAAACTGAAGCACCAAGCACTAAGTGACTTGCCTGAAGCTAGACAGTAAATAAGTTCCCAGCAGATCTGGAAACAGAAACTGTGGGCTTCTCATTCCATTTGGTTCATTATTGTTCCTGCCTTGAGATTTTCAGCTCCTCTTGGTACAGAGTTTAACACAGTACTAGGCACATAATAGACTGCTCATACAGATTAAATAATGACTATTGGCTGAAATGCACTTGCATGGGTAAGTTTTTGAAATCACCCTTCTCCAAAGGGTGATTTAAAAAAATCTACACTGACACCAGGTTCTTTCCGTTATAGGGAAAGTTGATTGATTCAACTCCTTGACCCTTTTCTCTCCTATATCTTTCTCATGCTCATTCATCCCCTTCCTTATCCCCACCTATTTACACACAGACACACACACATACACACGCACACACACTCACACACACACACACACACACACACACACACACACACAGCCTCTGGGAGAGCACCAATGATGGAAAGGAAAGAATGGACACTTTCAGTGTATGTGAAGGGAGGCATAATGAGAGTAAATATGATTATATTCAAACAAAGACATTAATTTTATGCACATAGAAAACCTAACTTAATCCTACATTAAGTCTTTACAATAGACAAAATGTAAAGTGGAATGTGATGGGGAATGGAAGGCTCAGGAAAAACAGAAAAATTAGAAAATATGGGAAGAGAGAAGGTTTTCTTCTGGGAAGAATAAGCAAAGCTTCACGGTGGAGATGAAAGCTGTACCACGCCTCAAACAAAAAGTATTTCTAAAGACATGAAAAAGGAGTGCATTCCAGGCATGAGTGGAAACCTGCCTAAATTCAGAGGCAGAACAATGCAGGGTTAAATCACCTAATAACCAGTAGGAAGTTTAGGATGGGAGCTAGCTTAAATAGATATAAGGTGAAATAAAAATGAAAAAAAATCAAGCCAGAATATAGAATAGAGGATATTAAAATGTAGAGGGTGTAAAGGTCAGGATAAGGAAGAACATGCATTTTAGCCTATAGGAAATTTCACACCTAAAAAGTGACAGGTCAGACCTGCATTTGGAATGATTATTTTGGCATTTGTCTGAATAATGGACTAGAATGAGTTAAACTGGAAGTGCTTCTTCTTTTGAGACGAAAAAAAATTGCTTTGCACTTCATTAGGATGTATACTGATATTGTAAAGTAAATGGAAGAATTGAAATATTAGGTAAGACTAACGGTATATCCATTCTCGTATTGTGTCTCAGACAAAAGAATGGCTCCAAACTGGCATTTTATCTGAACATGAAGAGGCAGGTTGCTCTGACACTGATGTCAAAAGGTTAGGGCTATTCTAACAACAAACTCTGTCTTCATTTAATAATTTATTGTGTATCTGTCTCCCATAGAATTACAGCATGATTTCAGGTATATTTCTCTTTTACAATATGCACTGGCTTTGTGAACACATACTTCCTTTTACATTTTCTAAGGTGACTCCCTTGAAGGAGAGTGTTAGTGCTGAAAATTAGTCTGTGTTCACTCTACCCCCATGCCTCAAGATTCTATGAGATTACATTTTTTTTGCAATTTTTAACTTTTCAAATAAAAAGTCGCATGGTTTGTTCATTTTGGGGAGTTCCTTCATTTCCCTTTCTAGGGTTTCTCTAGCCCATTTACATTCTTTAGGTACAACAAGCACAAAATGTGTAGGTTTTAATCCGTCAGTCATATTGCGGTTCCTCCATTTTATTTCTACATTTTTAATATTAATCCAAGAAGTTCCATTTTATAGTGATAGGATTCTTTGCTTACAATATTTTTGTATTCTTTGCCATTCATTATTTTAAACTGATATATAAAATCACATATTATAATGCTATACGTATATTTATACCTATACACGGAGAGAAATTGATCTTTTCTAAAGAGAACCAAACACAATGAATTGGAAATGAATAGTCAAAAATGGCTGCATTGACTTCAAAGTAGGTTAAGAACTATATTATGTGGGTAGTTGAAGCTTCACAATTAAAAAACAATCAATATTTTCTAATTTATACCTGTCATAAAAAATCAAATCCTCATTATACTTTGTCACTGATGTTAAGCTAATTTTTTTGGTCTAATCAGATAATATACAAGAATGAAGAATTGGTTAAATCATAGAGATTAGGAGTCAATATTACTACAACTTATATTTAGTGTAATACCTATATACTGTATAGTTAATTAAATAAAGAGTTATCACAATCAGCTTTTGCCTAGAATGAACAACTTGAAAAATATTCAATGATCAACAGTTCAACTAAAAATATAATTTCAATTTTCAAATTTCAATGCTTTACTAAAAATACAATCTTATGTTTCTACTAAATATGTTGTACTACTTGAAAAACAACTACTCATTGTTTATAATTTCTCTCACTTTTCCCCTGATTACTTCTGAGGAAGGAACAATTTGTCCTAACTTATCAGGCACTTAAAAATGTGATTAGGCTACTAAGAGTCAATAGTAGATGGTATTTATAAAACAAATACTAAGAGATTCAAAGATTATGTCAAATTAATATGCTTTGGTTGGCATGTCTATCTATATAAGTATACAAATGCAAGTCTGTACCCAAAACATTTATTGTTATTGCTCCTGTTGTTGTTATGTTGTTTTTGAGGAAAGGAAAGAGTTAATAGGCAAATACTCAAAGATCCAGAAAATTGGGATTTTCATATTCCAGGGAATTATTTGTGGCAGACCCCATGGAATGGCTAAATATATTTTTTAAATGTTTCTTAGACGATATCTACATAACACCAAAAGTAGTAATCAGTTTACTCATTTTTTTAAAAGGAAAATTCCTTTGGAGAACAGGAGAGATTCCAGAAAGTTTGAAAATATTAATATAATACTTCCCTCATGTCATTTCATTTGGACACCCCCACACATTAATCATAGTCTAATTTATATATCAGTTGTGTTGATTCATTTTCCTTCAACACTATATGCCTCAGAAATGCAGTAATTTTATTTTTTTATAGCCAGCACCTAGGACATATATTTTTTTCCTGCTTAATAAATATTTACTGAATTGGTGCCCCAATTTTCAAAGATGGAAAAGGTAGATTTCAGAAACAAAACAGAACATTAAAGTTTTATAATGGTTTCCTGAACGATTAATTTTGGAACACACAGAAAAGATAACATGTCAGCATGTCAGACCAAACTGATCACATTTTATTTTTAATATCATTATTCAACTGTGAGAGACAAAAGTAAGAAACAAGGTTTAGGGAAAAGACAGTCAGTCTTGAAATCAGGAAAACCTGAATTCAAATCCTGGCTCTGACACATACTAGTAGTGAAAGTCCATTGAGCTCTCAATGCCCCCAAACAACTCGAAACCTACAAATTATAGTTGAATCACCAATCTGAATCAGTAAAAGGAATTTCCACATTAGAAACTCCTCAAACCCCGCAAATTGCAGAAACAGGTCAAAAGAGAAAAAAAATTTATAAGAGTAGAATGCCATAGGCAGAGATTTTGACAATATATTTGACAACGTTTCTCATGACTTCTCACTGGATAATCCAGATAAAAAAGAAAAGACTCATAGTAGCATATTTATCTTGTTTTCTAGATTATTTAAAACTATACCTATCCATGAACATGGGCATGAATGGAGGTCACTATTATAATGCCGTCAACCTCGTTCTATTTACTGGTTTATTCAACAATTTAGAGGACGACTTGGAAAACATGCTTATCCAATATGTAAATGACACAAAACTGGGAAGGAAAAGTAATGTTTTAAATAACAGAATAAACATGAAAAAGATTCATGAAATACTAGATTCATATTGTTTGTAATAAAGTGTTCAATAAAAAAGAATACCTAATAAATGTAGAAAAAATCTGTAGATATTATTGAGAGTAATAATTCGATAAAAAAGATTTCAATATTCATACCCAGTTTTAATGTTTGTGCTTTATATTTAAGTCTAGTGCTAAACTACATATTACTTAAGATGCAATTAATTTTTCTTCTTTGGAGTTTATATAATTGTTTGTTTTTTATAATTCTGTTCCTAAACAGGTGTCTCTGTTAATCACAGTGACTCTTAATGTATAAGTAATCAAATCATGTAAGCATAGAATTTTTAAAAGAGTAGCAAAATTGTCATAACTGAAGAAAAATGCTCAAATAATAATTTTTTTCTAATATTCAGAGGTGTAAATTAAAGCAACCTTGAGATATTATCTCACATCCATCAAACTGTCAAAAAACAAAGCAAAAAAGAAAAGTAATACAACACAATGCAGGAAAGAATTGGAGAAATAGGCACACTCATTCATTGCTAGAGGAATTACAAACTTGCAGAATTATTTTGGAGAGCCACCTGGAATTACTTATCAAAAACTAGCATAATAATTATACCCTTTGACTCAATACTTCCATTTCTGGGAATATGCCATGAAAGTGTGATGAAATCTCAATGCCCACAAAGATGAAAATGATTAAATAATTTGTGGTACATTAAAATAATGGAATAGTATAATATAGTTAATATAGAAAAATAGGAAGACCATAAAGGGATATGGAAAAAAATATTTATGAAATAATGATGACTGAAAAAAGACCTGGGAGAACCAGTACAGAATGTATTCTATGACTATGTCAGAGAAAAACTGGATGGAAATGAATGGACAAAGAATTCTGGTAGAGACTTAAGGAAGTAATTGAGGAGAAGTGACATTTTATGTATTGTAATTAATTTATTTAAATGTAACACTTTGATTGGATGTGTTCTTATTTAATTTTATGCTTATGTGACAATTTAAAAGTGTAATATGACCAGGTGTAGGGGCGGCTAGGTGGCACAATGAGTAGAGCGCTGGCCCTGAAGTCAGAATGACCTGAGTTCGGATCCGGCCTCAGACACTTAACGCACACACAAACAAAAACCTAGCCGTGTGACCTTGGGCAAGTTATAACCCCTCCAAAAAAAAAAATATGACCAGGTGTAAGTCCTGCTATTAATTTCAACAAATCAAATGCCTAAGTACATGATAGAAGAGTCATTGCTTTATAGTAATTCTCATGAAAAAGAACTATCAGTTTTATTTGGCTGCATGATCAATAGGAATCTACAATGTGCCATAGTTGCCAAAGGGTCTAATATTAATTCCAGGAAATATTAAGAGTGATTCTATACTCCCAAACAAGTGAGGTAATATCCTAGTGCACTCTGACCTATTATAATTGCATCATCAGGAGTATTGTCTTCAGCTCTGGGAACTACATTTTAAGAGATTGGTGATAAGTATGCTGATTTATTTGAAGGGCATGTCACGTGAAGAATACTTGAATAAATTGGGTAAGTTTTTTTCAAAAATAAAATATATATGACACAATACACCAATATCCCATGTATCCATGATTTCATTGCTGTGAGTGTGATATTCCCTCCAAAGATGAAGATCACGAATCCTCTACAACTTAATGGATTCTTTTCAAGAATTACTATACACATATACATTATCTTGTAGGCAAACTGGAGATGCTCCTTTGCAAACTTAGCAACAGAACTTTTGTGCTGCTGTGTGTTACAACGTCCATGTTTGAAGGCTTTCTAAATTAGTAGGATTCGTTAAACCTGTATTCCACAAGTGTAGCCTTTAACAATCCAAGGAAATGTCCATGACACAATGAGATGTCAGAGTGGGGTTTTCATGGATACAGGAGATGTGATGGCTATCTTCAAATATTTGAATGGCTACTATATTGTGGAAAAGAATTATCTTATTCTGTCTAGCCAAAGATGTCAAAATGTTTATCAAATGGTTATATTAAATCTAATGGTTAAAACAGCAGCAAAATGCAACATAATATGACAAAAGTATTTCTGACTGAATTTCACAAACATTCATTTACGTCTTACTCTGTGTAAGTCAAGTGTCATGGTATGGTGGATAGAAAGCCATCTCTGGAATCAAGAAGACCTCAATCCCAGTTCTGATAAATATTAGTTATGTGACTTCTCAGTGTCCCCCAGGTCACTCTCTAAGACAATAATTTGTAGATGATTAACCAAAATTCAGTGATGATTCAGGGAATTTCTACACTAGATATTACTTGTACTGATGGAATAACAGGTTTGGGCTGCCACCCCCAAATACATACATGATATATCTAATAATTATTACTTTCCAACAGTGAAAGGGAAATGGATTTCTCTGTGAAGTAGTGAGGTCCTTGTCAATGAATGTGTTTAATGGAAAATGAAAAAACATCTATCAGTAGTGTTACGGATGAGTTTCCTACATGAGGTAGCAGTTTAGATGACCTCAAAGATTCCTTTCCACTTAAGATTTATGGTTATATCATTCTTTTCTTTTGACATCATCTAAACACAGCAACTTTTTTTTCATTTTGAAGTTCTCATCTTGTCATTAGAGAGGAACAATCTTAGAATCACAAACTCTAACATAAATATGATAGATTGCTGTTGAAATGCTGATAAATGGTTTTTAAAATATGGGCTTTTTTTCCTATTTAGAGTACTTGTCTTCCACCCCAAATTCATTTATCACAATTAAGAGTTCTAACTTCTCAAGTACAAGTCCTCAACTCCCATTAGCATAGTTGATTTCTGTCACATTAGCTCAAATTCAGTCAACTTCATCAAAACTGATCCAAAAGGAGAAATTGATCTTTTGGTAAAACAATGTAACTTCTGTAGGCTTCAGCACTTAATGTCCTTTCTAAATTTCCTCATTATCAATAAGAAATATTTTTATACCTTCACAAGCCACCATAGCCTTTGAAAATTCTTGCCATTAATTAAGTAGACTGGAAACCTTCACTTGCATTTGATTTATACATATTCATGATATGCTGATTATACCAAAACATAATAATCAGGTAATGCATATTCATTTGTGATTTGTACTAAGTATGTTTTTTGATGGTTCAGATACAGAAGTCACTATCACAAGCAGAAAAGATCAAGAAAAAAGTAATCTATCTAGAATACATGAAAGACTCAATTAGAGATTTAAAACAAGATGCCATAGCTCTGCTGGAACTGCCTTATGGAAATGGCTATCAGTCTTTAGTACTACCACCTTGCTATCACTTGTGAATCAAATACTTAAATATTTAAGCAGGAAGATGTGGCAGGTAGTTTAAAACTGCATTCATGGTATATTCTACTATATTGCAGTTATGTTGGTCATGCAAAAGCTGAATAACATGATAGTTTGAAAAAAAAGATATTAATTGGCTTAAGGAACATAAAATCAACAAAAAGTCCTCTGTCATATATATACTTTTTTTTTGCCTTTATCTTATGTGTTCCTAGAAAACTTGTAACACTTATAGTTGCATGCATTGCAACCTGGTGCAAATATATTGATCAATTTTTGAAATTCATCAAAGGAACTATTTATTTAAAGTATTCTTCACTTCCTATTAGTTAATATTGTACATTATTTTATAGCAATTTACTTCTGCTTTTCTTTGACCTCAAGGTAATAATTCACTTTGTTTATTCATCAAATAAGCACTCAGTTACATTGTCTATGAAACTAGCATCTCTAGAGAATCGGAAACATCAATTTAAAAAGCACATCATGGAATAGAAATGATGAATACATTAATTTGTTCTTTGAACTATAACTCTAAATTCTTTGAAATGTAGCTCTAAATGTAGGCATGGGTGGTACTCAAAATGGTTTTTAAAAGTAAAAACATACATGCAGTATTTTTAATTGAAATGAGAATTTTATGCTATCCTTTTGATTCTTTCTCTAGCATATTCATTTTACTTCAGTTTTGAATTCTAAGTTCTATTTATAGCCATTTCTAAAATAAATAGGTATCTTTTTCAAATATCAGAAATAATACCTTTAACTTCCAGTCAAAGTAAACAAACATGTGGTGAATTTTGGTCTATTCAACTCTGTGACAATCTCATGTTAACATTTCTTAGAAACCCATTTTGCACTAAGTAGTTTACCTATAGGACCAAACATTTTAATTAACTACTCATATCCCCATTGCTAGAGTTCAGTGAATGTCTACAAGGAAGTAGCTCCCTATCTACTCAATGTTTTGCATGTCTGCAAGCAAAGTCACATTGCCTAAATCGATTCTGCCAAAAGATGTCTCATTCAGATGTAAGATATTAAGAAAAAAAGCAGGCTCATATGCAAAGGTTTTACCTTTTCCCAAAGACTATAGTTTTTTTTAATTTGAAGGGGGGAGGGAAGCATTTTTTCTTTCCTTGCTTTTCCAAATTATTCCAAATGGAAGACCATTTGATCAACTTTACACAGGCAGCTGAGATCAGCACCAAGAATCTCCCTCTTTCCACAGGTCAAGTCATTGAAAGGTTTTTTTTTTTTTCTTTTTTTTTCCCTTCAAATCCCTGTTAGCATGAACATAAACCTAAAGTGACACTTCGCCTAATTCGCCTTTGGCTTCCCTCCTGGCAGCAGCTGCTCTTTCAGAAAACTCGTTCTGCAGCATTAGCTTTCCTGTTTAGAAGCAGGTGGGTGACTATCAGCACTTCGGACAGCGGCTGTCCGAGCTACAAGTTTCTTTCTCTGGATTTCAATGTAGACCCCATTTCTCGCACCCTAGCCCGCAGGAACAATGGAGAAGCAAGAAGCCCAACTGGAAGTGAACATTGGGAATCATCTCCCCACATTCCACTTTGATCAAAAGTTACTAAGATAGCTAATTAAGACAAACCAAAACTATCACATAACCCAGAAAGGTATCATCAAGGTTTCAAGTGGGCAGTGGAATATAGTAGTTGAAAGGTGATTTTTAGGTCCCAGAATCGCTGCCAACTTAAGAGCATTATCCGCTTGAAAAGTGAAGCTTCAGCACAAAGCCTGGCCCTAACCCCACCTACCCTGAGCTCTCAAAAGCAACCCAAACAGATCAGTCACCCAGCAAAGAAAGGTATGGGGAAAGAGCCAAGCGATAAAGAATACACAGAATAGAGCCAAAGCTCCACTGTGGACCCTCTCAGTCGGCCCAGGGGGGAAAAAAAGTGGTAGCTGAGGCCTCCAGAACATTGTTGCCAGGGATGCATTTGTTGGGGAAACGACTGGAGTGGGAAAGGTACTCACCATGTTGACTTCGGATACCATATCGATACTCGCGATATCAATGTTCATCCCAACACAGACTGGGGGACCTGCAGAAAACCAGGACAAAGTGAAAAATCCCCCGATGGTATTGCAGGACTGTATTGGTCTGTGCCTTGGGATGGGGGCAGGGGAATAAGCATATGAAGAATGGAATCTATCAGTTCCCACCTCAAACCCTGTTTCCCAGTGGAGTTTACAGACAACCTCCCCCTTCCCCCCACCCACTCCATCTCCACTCTCATAACACTCCAGTACCTAAGGGTGCTTGGTTAATCCCGCAGTAGCGGCGCAAGTACCACTTACCCCCAAAGTCGGGTCTTAGGCGAATGTCGTAGCCTTTCAATAGCTTGTCCACCGTCTCCTTCACGAAGGACATGTTTCCAGGATCGTTTACACTACGGAATGAGGGAAGGGGGGGTAGGGGGTGTTTCATAGGAGAGTAGAGACACAAAGATCCCGGGTCAGGCTACAGCTGTCATCCACCAGCACCCCAAATTCCCATCCCACCCCAGCACACAAACACACATTGCCTGCCATACACTCCGGCTTCAGCTCTCTTTCGATCCTGGGCGCTTACCTTTGAGCGCAGCAAACCACCGCCACCAGCACAGGGGCCGAAAAGATGCCGAAAAGCCTTCCTCCCGCAAAGCCCCACATCCCTCCGCCGCTCCCCGGAAGGGGGGAGGGGGGGCCCCGTCGCCGCCGCGACCCCGCTGCTGGTGCTGCTGCTGCCGCCGCCGTCGCCGCCGCCGCTGACCGAGAGCGGAGGAGGAGGAGGAGGAGGAGCAGGAGGAGGAGGAGGGAAAGGGGGAGGAGGACAAGACGGCTGCACCACGCACCCTGCTCTCCCCCCCTCCTCTCAATCCTCCTCCCCTCCCCCCGCAGGCACCGCAGCTACACGGACCCAGTCGCCCTCTCTTCCTTATTCTCCAACCCCGCCCCCAGCTTGGCCACTGCTCCCCAGGGGGAGTGGAAGAGGAAGGAAGAGGGTGGGAAAAAAAAGGCTATCTGTAGCTCTAGGGTGCGGGAGGGGCTGAGATTGGCCGTAGCCTTTGATGAGCTTCTTGTCTCTACTACTGCTCTGGGGCTTGAGTAACAAAACCTGGTCACTACTGGCTCTGTAAAAGCATTTTCATCCTCTCAGCGGTGGAGGCTAGGGCGGTTGCCTCTGCTGCTGCTGCTGCACATCTGGCTTCTCCTTGGAAAGAGAGTCTCCCCCCTTTCACCTCTTCTGCCCAGTGGTTGCGACCGCCGCAGCAGCCATTGATATCGAGTCGTGACCAACTCAGTAGCTTTCTCCCTAGCCCCGGTATCCCATTCCCACCTCTGGTAAGCTCTGGACAAAGAATCTGATACATAAAGCAAATAAATAAATAAAGCTTCTAATCTGTTTCTAAAGCTTATTCTCCCCAACCTTTTCCTCCACCTTCTTCCTTCCTAAGTCCCTTGATTCTAAGACCCCCTCCACTTAGTTCAGCGTTCCGGGTCCCCACAACAGCATCAACTCCGCCTTCCCAAGCTCACTAGGCAACAGGAACCATAGTCCCAATGGGCAAGCTTCTCTGAAGCTACAGGGAAGCCCTATTGTCTCATTCTTCCCTAGCCTTACCACTGCCCCAATCACAAAGGAGTCTTGAAGCTAGTAGCCGCCCAAACCTCATTGGGGGCTGGGGGATCAGGAGCTACTCCCCTTCCCCATCCCCCAATCGGAGCTTCCGGAAGTGGACTACTGTCCAGGAGGGAATCCCCATCCCCACCCGATCAGTGCAAAGTCTCTAGATCGCAAGTGGGAAGAAAATCAGTCAGCACACTGGGAGGATAAGTGTAGAGTAAATAGAATATCATGCACCCTCTACCCCACACTGACCGGTGTACACATGGTCCTTTCCTCAACCCCCCCCTTACCCCACCCCTCCGCCCCGCCAAAAAAAATGTCTGTGGGGCAATAAGATACTGTAACCAGTATCACTGTTCTCCCTTCCCATAGATCCCCTCATCCAAAATCAGTCCCTTCTCCATTCTTCCTGTTTGGCCGATGGACCAAAAGATCTTAAGTGATGCCAAGATTCACCCACAGACATTAACGCGAATCTTTTCCCTAATACCGAGAGAAAAAGATTGTACTATTTTCTTTCTGCCAAGTAGAAACCTTGTCTGATTCTCTTGGTTCTATGTAGCCCTAGGGCAATGCAGCTAGTCAATGGATGTTTAATAATAGATTATAGCAATCCCGCCCAGTTTGCCCCAGTATTGACTCTCTTTTCTTATAAAGCTTAAACTTTACTTTTTGAGACTATTATAAGCAAAGAATCTAAATTTGGAATCTTGTTCTCATGTTGGCGCTTCCCTGTGCATTAATTTTAAACCTTACTGACTGAAATCAACAATTGCATATTTGAAACAGGAAATGTAACCACACAGACTGAAAGGGTCACATTTAAATGGATGGAGATAGGTAAATGCATTCCTTTAATTATTTACTGGGTGGAGGGGGTGTATGCTCACAACTTATCCACAGTAATATTTATTTTTAAAATTCAAATGCATCTAATTACATCACCTAGATTCCTTATTTTCATTCATTTTTTTATTTACATATGCATGCTTTTAAGAAAATTACATCTCATAATGCAGGGAAATACAAAATATAAATAAAATAACATTAATATTAGTTATGTTTACTAAAATTTACACATGTGCGTATGCATGTGTATATGTTTGTATGAGAGTCAACACAAACATCTAATGTCATTCCAAATTAAGGATAGAAAAGATTAAATGATATGGAAAAAACTCTACCAAGATACAAAGATTTAAATTGGGCTATAATGTCAGCTTTAAGGTAAGGCTCTTCAAGTGGTGCTGCTACATTGCTTAGGACTTATCCTTGTTCTCCTTGCATCTATGTTGTGCTAAGTCATATACAAGTGCATTTCTTCAGAGACTCTTGCAAATTAAGACAAGTCTTCCACTAGGCTGTGTAGATTTAACTGTGAGGGATTTAAAAGGAGATGAACCAAAAACATCTTGTCTGACTACTCTCCCAAGTTTCCTGAAATTACTATCATATGAAATACTCCCATTAAAAGATTATATCACATAATAAGAGGGTAATGCTTAATTTGTTAACCCCTATGGAGAGGTTATATTGTCTGATTCCCATAACCATTGATCATTGACTCACAGGAAGCACAAGCTAGCTTATCTTTTGATAGAATCATAGGATAGAGAGAAAATGGCACTATATTGATAGTAGCTAGGCAGTCATTAACCATCATAGATTCACTGAAATTTCAGAGCCACAGATTCTGAAAATTTGTCATAATCTCTACACTTTTATAGTCCAACCTATACCTAAAAGGAATCCCCATTTTAATATTTCCAGCAAGTGGTTATCCGTATTTGCTTGATTATGTGTGTTAGATGCCAAACTGCCACCATCTGAGCCAGCCCATTACACTTTCAAAAGTTCTAAATATAAAAAAAAAATTTAAAAATAAACAACCACAAAAAACTTCTAATTATTATGTTGTTCTTCATGTTTTCTGATATCAATAGTACATTTCATCTTTAGAAATTCCACCAATGTGGTAGCTAGGTGGCATGGTGAATAGGGTGAATAGAGCACTGCCCCTGGAATCATGAGGACATGAGTTCAAACATTGCCTCAGACACTTAACACTTACTAACGCTGTGACCTTGGGCAAGTCACTTAACCCCAATTGTTCTGCCTTCCCCCCTCAAAAAAAAAATTCCACCCACTACTCTTGTTTGGTCTCTGAGTCCAAATGAGACTAATCTCATCCCTCTTCTAATTGTCAGTCTTTCAAATACATTTCAAATCTTGAGTATTTTCTTATATTGCATTAGTTAAAAGGTAACTTCACCATCACAAATAATAACCTCACCTGGATATGTTTCTTAAATTAAACATGGTATGTCACATATGGTCTGACCAGGGCCAAGTCAGGGGGTATTACATTATATCTGGTAGCTATGTCTTACTTAATATAGTCAAAGATTCATAGATATTTTTTTTTCTTCAGAGAAAGTATTGTCTAAGCCATGCTACTCTAATCTTCATTTTGTAAAGGCGATTTTTTTTTAACTCAAGGATGAGAACATTCAGCCCAAAGACACAAATTGTCACACAGTGCATTAGCTGGCTCTCCCATGTGCACATCAATTACAATGCATGAAATTTTTGCTTTCAGCTAAGTGTGAGGGAGGTGGATGCAAACTCTCCTTCCCCTAACTCAGATGATATAGTGGCTGGACTTAGCCAAAGATGATGAAGTTTGAATATGGTAACAAGGTATTTAACTATAAAATCACAATCACAGTTGGTAATCCTTTTAGAAGTTATGAGCATCTGAATCTAAAACAAATTAATTATTCCCCTTGGAGCTCTTCATAGATAAAACCTGTAGATTTTGAGGGAGTTTGATCTAAAAAACACTTTGTAGAGGAGCCATCTCTCTTCTTCATCAACCACCTCTAACAGTGACTTGCACAAAGCTAGATTTTACAGCCATCATTTTGGATTCAAAAGAACTCAAGGCATAACTGACAGAACAAAGATGAGTACTCCAGAAAGACACAGATATAAAGGCATTCATTTGAGTAATCAAGTAGCTATGGACTCAAATATAAGACAGTCCTGGCAACAGAGTGTTAATTTTTGAAGGCAGGTAGCTGCTAGAAATACAGCTGGCTATATTGTCCAGCAGAGATACCATGTTCAAAGGGAAGTTTTGTGAGAACTCTGCAAAGAGAGGAAGGACTTCCTCTCCTTCTTCACTCAGTTTTGAGTTACCTTAGCTAGCATAAGGTGTAGAAACATTATACACTGTGTCCATCCTTCCCACAGATATTATGAATATTTGTGAGCAAGCATACCCCAGTTTCATTTAGGAGAGAAATTTTGTAGCTATTGTTTCTATTATACTTTCTTAGTCATTTACTTTCCTAAGAGATTATTGAATCTACTGGGTAATAATTAATGGGAGTTCACTGGTAGAGGTTCTTAAGCTGTAATTTTAAGACTATAGTCTCCCTTCAAAAAAACCAAAACCATAACAAAGAGTATATAGCCACGTAAGACACCCCCTCAAAGTTGACATTACACAACCTCTATAGACACATCTCAATATAGCAAGTTCAAGTTGGGAGAACATCTCAGATGGGGCACTACACAAATGATTGTTAAAATAGTAACAGCCCAGAGTGAAGCACATATATCTGGAGCTCCTTAGAATTCTCCATTGGAGATATGCTCTCAAATCAATATGGAACCATTCAAAATAATTCTCTTAATCTGGTCACTCAACCAGTTCTGAAACCATTTAATTGCATTATTAGTTAGTTCATGTCTCTCCATGTTTTCCACAATCATAGTATGAAAAAACTTTCTGAAATCCTTAAAAACTAGGTGAACTCTATTTGTAATATTGCCCTGATCAACCAGGGTATCAATCTGGTTGAAAAAAAAAAAAGGAGGGGGAGGGTGTGAGTGTGGGTTATCTGTAATGACTCATTCTGACAGAAGTCATATTGCTTTTCTGTCAAACATCTTCCCCTTTACAGATGTTCAATAAGTCTATCTTTAATGATATATTCTGAAATTTCTCCAGGAATTGAAATCTAGCACTCTGACCTATAGTATTAAAACTGTTGTATTGACCCTTTTGAAAATTAGAACATTGGCTGCAGTTTTGAATCCCTCTGAAGTCCTAAATACTAGGGATGCTAAGACTGGAAGGTCTCTTAAACTCCCAAATTCTGAGCTAAATAATCCAAACTACATTCTAAATTAACATAGTGAGTTCCTGGGAGTCACAATCCACCAGACTTTCAAAAAAGGGGTGAAATACGCAAAGGAGTGAATTGCAGGTCAAAGCTCCACTTCCAGTCAGAGGAGGACTGAACCTGTGATCAGCAGCAACTCTCCCATCCAGTGTGAAATAAGGATACCTAGTCTTTTAAAAATGTGCCTTTCTGGAGTCTTTCAGTACCTCTCCAAGGAAAGATCACTAGTTCTTGCATCAGAGGACCTTGGTTCATATCACACTTCTGATATTATCTATGTAACATTGAAGAAACCATTTATCTTTCCTAAACCTCAGTTTCCTCATATGTAAAGTGAGAATGTTGCATTAGATAGCTTAGAGGTCCCTTTTAGGTCTAGATCTTTTCCCATGTCCATCATTTCCTATATATAAGCTCCTTTGGAGTAGAGGCTATGTTATTTATCACCTTTATGTCTCTCTAAATGTATTATGCCTTGCATATAAGAGGTATTTAATCAATATTTGTTGAATTGAACTAATATTAGGAAATTAAATTTTTATATTTACTAGAAGATGTAGGAATCAGTATGAAGGAAATACCAAAGTTTTAAAGTTTCACTGAATTCACAATGACTTTACTAGCTAAGAAATCTCATGCATTCTAATAGTACATCTATATTTAAAAGCATAAAAAATAAGTTAAAATATTGCTACAAGAGTCATTTTTCAGATGCCAGTAAACTAAAAATATTAGTGTAAAAAATAGTCTCAGAACAAAAGTAACCTGATGCAGTGAATTTTCAATTAGCTGGAGAAATAAGACAGAAATAGTACAGATAATTGGCATCCAATGAAAGTCTAAAACTTTATTTGAGCCAATAATTTTAAAATACTTTTATTCTAGAAACCCTTTTTAATGATTAAATAGTAAAAGTATTCTAACATCACAAACAGTATGTAGGGAATATCAATGTATATTTTTTGCAAATGAATCATTCAAATTTTAAAATAAAGACTATACAATATGCTATATCTTATATTAAATTTATTAGCAACATGACTTTGCAGATTATTTTTTTCCTGATATATATGAATACAGAATAAATTTACTTCTTCAAGGATAAGTTCATTGTTTGTTCTGAGCAGGCATCTAAACTACACTGTTGGGGTGGCTAGGTTGGAGCAGTGAATAGAGCACCAAGCTTGGAGTCAGGAGGATCTGAGTTCAAATCCTGCCTCAGACACTTAACATGATTAGCCTTGTGACCTTGGGCAAATCACTTAACCCCAATTGCCCTTCCTTCTTCCCTCCAGAAAGCAAAAAACCAAACAAACCCAAAACAGAAGAAAAAAAACTACACTGTTTCATGAGTTGATATAATGATTCTATATGAAATGAGGTGCTGTCTATCCCTCTGATGACATAAATTACATCACCAGGCCTACATTTTAAAACATTTTATACCTCCAATTATTTTGGCCTAATCTTTCAATCAGAATAACGCTCTAGAGGAGTAGTAAAGAGCATTAATTAAAGATTAGTGGCCCTAAGTTTAATTCCTGCCTCTGCCTTTTATTTCTGACCTTATGCAGATCACTTAACCACTCTGTCTCAGTTTCCTTATTTTTAAAATGTGGATACTGAATTAGATGAACTCTAAGGCTTTTTCCAGCTCTAAATTTATGAACTGGATTCAAATTGTATGGAATCTGTTTTTTGTCTAGTCTCTGATACCTTGTAGCTGTTCATGATACATATAAGGAAAAATAATTGAGAGTTAATCCCAGGCAATATTTGTTTAAGGGTGAGAGGTGAAAAGCAAAACCTGTTTTTATTACTATGATCATAAAAATAAGGAACTAATTTTTCAAGTTCTCTTCACAAGGAAGGAATGTATCTCAATGCAAAATGCAAATGGGGAATTGTTTTTTAATTCTGGAAAGGAAAAAAAAGTCCTTAGATACTGCAAAAAATGAATATTTATTTTGAATATTTGTAGTTTCTCATTATTAGTTTATGCGGTTCTCTTTCATCTCTTTCAAAAAAAACAGAGGAGATTTTGGAATATCCTTTATATTTCCTTATTTGTCATGTTACATAACTTATAAATGCCTTTCTAAAGACCCATAATATATGTATACACCATGTCCAAATATGGAACTTCATTCATCTGAGACTTAAAAATTCAGTCATGAATTTAGTTCATGTTACCTTGACTTTGTATTTTAAAGATTTTCCCTTTACTAAAGTCTTTTTAAAAAGATATGTAAGCCCGCAGGAGCAAAGAAGAAGTCTTTTTTAGGAAAAAAGCGTTCTTTTCTGGAATGTGAGTCAGAAAAGAGAGAAAGGGAGGAGGTGAGTATAGAGGAAAACAGCCCCAATTGAGTAACATTATATCCTATCCTTTTAATTTCATGGAGGAAGCGGTAAGGTAATCCCATGGCCACCTGGAGCAAAATACACACACACACACACACACACACACACACACACACACATAGATAAATATGTATCTGGTTAGCATCAGGAAGAGATTTTTAAAATTGTTGTTCAGTCGTTTCAATCATGTCTGATTCGTTGTGACCTCATTTAGGGTTTTCTTGGCAAAGATACTGAAGTGGTTTTCCATTTGCTTCTCCAGCTTATTTTAGAGGTGAGGAAACCAAGGCAAACAGTGTTAAGTGACTTTCCCAGAGTCACACAATTTGTAAGTGTTTGAGACCATATTTGAACTTAGAAAAATGAGTCTTCCTGATTCCAGGCCCAGCTCTCTATCCATTGTGACAGCCCAATCCCAAATTATGGTTGTTTCTGTATCTGGAATATAAGAATGTGAAAATGGCCATGATAGTCTATTGGAAAGCAATAAGTAGGTGGGAAAGAGGGGTGCTATACAGATAATTCTCATAACTCATGAAAGGTCTCCAGCAGGAAAATCAATAGCAAAAGGTATCTCTGAACTCAGAGTGCCAATGACAATTCTTAGGAATGAGTCATTAGAAAATTGAGCATTCAGAAGTTCTTGACTACTTGAGTGAACTATCATATGATAATGACAGATAGGATATTGTATGTAACAGGCTTAACTCAGAACTTGTGTCATAACTTTTTTTTTAAAGAGATCAGCAGGTAAACTGACTAATGGAAGTGGGATTGGGATGGAATGGTAACTAAGCCTTCTAGTTCCAGGTTTCTGTTTTTCTACTAGATTTGTAGTGGCTTATGTTCTGTAAGAGCATATATCTAAAGATTAAACTAAATAGTACATGTACAGTGATCTGTAAACTTTAAAACACTATGTAACTGCTAGCTATTTTTATTTTATCATGGAAATGAAATTTTATATATGATCAATTTTGCATTATAGATTTTTCCAGAACAACATCTATTTCATATAGTAAGGGTTACCTGTACAGTTTTCAATTTAAGTTTTGATAATGTTGTGCAGAGAAGTATATGTAGTCATTCATTGGCAAGAGTGAAAATTACAAAGAAAATGCATCTCTAATACCAAAATACGAATGTGGTGCCCGTAACAGAAACTGTAACATTCTTTTTTGGAATGTTCTATATGTGGATTGTCACTGGGTCATCTAAATTGAGACACTAAAATAATTTTCTCTTTGTACATTTAATGCCTGTGCCCTTCTCACAAAGCTTCATGAAAGTCCAGTTAAGGATAAGGTAGAAAGGCAATGTCATAAATAATTTTAAAAGGACAATTTTAAAATTTAAGAACAATAGGAGAGAAAATGACTCCCTTCTACTGGGGCTAGGTAGCTTCCCTCTCTAGTCAACTGCAATACTAAGGCAATTTGTGCCCTGGTCATGAAGAACAAATCAATTTGAAGGTGGGTAAGTGATACCAATAGTCAGTTTAACTCACCAAACTATCTAGTTCCATTCCTTCCCTCTCAATTCTTCTAATTCATCACCTCCTGTTCTGCCCTCACTTTCATTTCCTCACAATTTTCACCCTATAGTTTACTAATCCAACTATACACAGCTCTCCACCTAGATTCCTCAACCTTAATCTAATCATTCATGTCCTGATGATAAATTCTAGGACATAATCTGAATTTTTTGCTCCTACTCCAGTGCTGTTGTTGGCATGAGGGTATTTTGGGAATTGAGTGAACCACACTGACTCCATCTTGTGACTCAATTCTGGATCTAGCTCAGTTCTCTTTCTATTCAATTATGAGTCTAATCCAATTTCTGTCTTAGTGGGAAAACTTATTTAATTTTGGGAATTGTAAGAAAACTTCATTGCATTATTTGAACCTAGCGCTACATGATTGGGAAGCTGGACCATTTTTACTTATTGCTTTGAGACTCTTAACTAAAGAACTAGTTTATGCTGGTAAGAAACCCAAGTAGATACAAAGATTGTTACAAAGAGTTTTCTTACAATTACATTTCTCAAGCAGCCCATATATCTTATCTGAAAATTGTCCCCATAATGATCAGTCAGTTATTTTCTCCATGTTCCTTTGATTGAATACAGACACTTGAGAGAAGATGGAAACCTCTTTTTTTCTGATTCCAGGGAATTGAACTTGTTCCCTCTTCCCCTCCCAATTTAGAAAGTCCCCAATCTTTCATCCAATTAGAAATTGGATTACCTAAATTTGTATCCTGGTTTGTACCATGCTAATTGTTTTCTTTCAGTTAATTGGTCTTACTTGACTAATTGTTTTTAATGCATAAAAAAAGTCCCTCCCTATATTTAGTATCCAGTGCCAAAGCTAAGGGAGACTGGTCCCAATTGGTTATGCAGTTGGCACACATTAATTTAATAAATTTATATGATCAGAAGCTCAAATCTTTGGGTTTTTTTATTATTTCGTCTTTCATGAACCCCTGCCTCCCCACATTCCCTAGAGTTGTTCTTCTTAATTTTTTTCTTTCTCCTCAAGCTTCCAGTGCCTTCCCAATGCCACTGTCTTTAAGGCATTGCCCTAACTACTAGAAATGCAAAGACCAAACAAAACAAAGTGAAGTTGTCGTATGAGGAGATGGAGGGTGTTGATAAGTGTAAAGACCAAGGAGGATATGAAACCTAAACTGAATCTTTGAAGATAAGTAATCAAATATTTGAGTAAATTCAAGGCAAAGACTTTCTTTTATACTGGTTTGTATAGGTGCATGGAGGCAGGAAATAGATTTCTGACTTTGTGAAACAGCTATTTGTTCATTTTTTTTTCAGAATATTGAAACATGTAAAAGTAAAAAAAAAGTATGAAAGGATAGAGAAATAGATTGGAATCACATTGTGATAAGTCTAATCAGCCTAATTTTCAGACTAAAGAATTTGTATTTTATCTGACAAGAAAATAGGGAGCCACTGAAAAGTTTGGCTATAAGAATGGATGATGGCCAGAGTGAAGGAGGTGATTATGTAAGGAGGTAAGTAGAGAGAGCTGGCAAAGATGGTAAAGAAGTAGAACTGATGAGCTTTGGCAACTTGTTAGATATTAAGAGAATGATGGAGAGAAAAGGAAGAATTGAAGATGACTCTTAGGTTATGGACCTGCATGACTCTGAGAATGGAGGTGTATGACAAAGATAGGAAAATTTGAAGAAGGTACTGATTTCTGGAGGAGGATAACTGTTCCTTTTTGGATAGTCAAGTGGATATGTCCATATAGCAATTGTTAAAGTTGCATTAGAGTTAAGTAAGAGAGTATATCTCGATATGGAGATTCATCTATGTGGGGAAGATGATTGAACCCATGAGAGCTTATAAGATCACCAAAATGTAAAGGGTAGAAACTGAAGCAAATAGGACTCAAGACAGACTCCTGGGGGCATATTCATAAAGGATATTGCAAAAAGAGAGAGAATGAGTGGTCATTTAAGTGGAAATAAAAACAGAAAAACAACTAGTGTCATGAAAACCTTGGAAAGAGAGACTATACAGGAGTGGGAGTAGCCAACAGACTCTGTAGAGAGATTGAGAAAAATGAGGAATAAGAAAAGTCCATTAGATTTAGCAATTACATCTGATCATTAGTAATCTTGGATAGAGCAGCTTTAGTAGAGAGTTTGGGCCAGATAGACAAGTGTATAGAAATCAGTGGGTTACTTAAAAAGTTGAGGTAGGGAATTCAGAAGACTCTTGGTAGGAGTTTGGCAACGAAAAGAAGGAGAGATAGTAGGATTATAGCTGAAGTGATGGCAGGGTGAAGGTAAAACTTTTTAAAAAGGAATTATCTGGTTACTTTTGCAGGTAGTTGGAAAGAATGAGTAAAAGGGAAAAACAGAAATGTGAGTGAAAGTTGTAGTGATTGATAAGTCAAACTGCCAGAAAAGATATAATAGAGTGGGCTCAAGATTACCAGACCTTTGTTTTCAGAAAAGAGCGTAGCAAAAGTCTAAGAGAGGATTCATAAAGATTTCAAAAGGTTTTGGTGGTAAAGTAAGGGAAATGAGGCTCAGGAGAAGTTGGCCAGATCTTGGTAAAATAAGAGGCAAGCTTATTTACTGAAAGATGATGCTTTTCATTTGTTCTTTTGACCACTTTCTCACTCTCATTAACATTCTCTTGACTATCATTGTTTACACTTGACCTTTCCAGATTTTCCTAGCTACATTTTATTAAATAACGTTTCACTTACATCAATATCCTTGTACTGGTTTTCTGCCATTTTACTGACTTGATACTTGACTTGATACTGACTTTACTTGACTTCTACCATTCTAGAATCTGTCTTCTTGCTGTTCTTGATCTGATAATCCTCAATTTTAGATAACCCCTATTATTTGATTCCTTTATGTTAAATTCCAATCTGCTTAAGGTCCTAGCCAAAAAAAAAAAAAAAAAAAAAGTCCTTGATATTGGTAGCAACATTCAATTGAAGTAACTCATTATAATTGATGATTCTTGAACTCAACTGGAAATTAACTGCTATTTGGCAAACCTTTTAATTTAGTTTTCTTGATTCCCTACTATATTTCCCATAGAGAATGCCTCAAAACATTCTAACTTAGTCTCTTACTCTACGCAGACAATTTAGGTCATTTGACAGGAATGTCTTCATTTACTCTCTTCAACAACTGAAATACAACTCACTTCTTGATCCTTTTTTCCTACCTAAGAGGGGGCTAGATGCTCTACCTTCTACCACTGACTTATTTATTCTGCTACCTCTCCTGTGACCCTGAACTAGCAATTTTCACATTTTTCTCATATTGCCTCTCCCTTTAATCCTTCCTTTCCTATTGACTACTTTTCAGATGTCTTCAAATATGTTAAGATCTCCTCAACCCTAGACAGACACCTTTTCTTGATCCTTTTGCCCCCTCCTCCTGCATATCTTCATTGCCAAGCTTCTCAGAGGGAAAATGGCCCATGCTTAAAGACTCTTCTTTCTTACTACCAATTCTCTCGTCAACTATGATCCACATTCTGTTCTTACCACTCAATTTCCATAAAACTGCATCTTAAAGGTAATTCTTAATATCAAAATAACTAAATCTAGTATTTTTTTTTAATTTTCATCCTCTTGACCTTGATATAACATTTGGTACATATATTTGTAATGGTAATGAAATGATAAGGATGGATAAGTATCAAATCTGGGATTTAATTTGGAACAGAGAGCTCCTGGGTTGATAAAACTTCCATTACCAATGCTAATGAGCATTCTTTCTGCAATTTATAGTCTTAGAAACCTACCGAGACCACTTAAAGGTTAAATGATTTGCTCCTAGGCCACATAGTATGTGTCAAGGGTGGGAGCTGAACCCAAGACTTCTTGGTTCTCAAGGTTTCGGTCAGCAGTGCTCATGACTCTCAAATATGCATCTCTAATTTTCATCTCCTTCTTGACCTTCAGTGCTGCATTGCTTATTAGATAACATTCCAGTTAGGTAAGCCACCTTGAAGTCTTGGAGATATCTCTAAATCAACATCTGCAAAAAGGAACTCATCCTTTTTCTCCTGAAGTCCATCTCTCTTCCTAACTTTGTCATTTCTATTGAGGGCACCACCATTCACCTCAGTCTATGAATTTCACAATCTCAAGATTATTTCAGCTCTTCTTTCTCCTTTACTCACAATGTTACTAAGTCTTTTTTATTCTTCCTCTACAACATCTCTTGAATCTCTCCCCACTATCGTATTTCAGTACCTCATCATCTCTCACCTCTACTATTGCAGTATCCTCCTAATTGTTCTTCCTCTCTCTAATTTCTTCCTTCTATAATCTATGCTTCTTATAGCACTAGTCCTTCCTACATAATAAGTCTAACCATTTCCCTTTTCTACTTATCAGTAGACTCCCCAATGACCTCTTGAATAAATAGCAAATTTTTCTATTTAAAAATTAAAACATTTCACCACCTGGTTCCAACTTATCTTATCTGATTTATTCCACAACTTAATATATTCTTAGTCTGAGCCAATTGATCTACTTGCTAATACCCATACATGGAATTCTATCTCTTTCTCCTCTACCTTTGCACACATGCCTACTATTTTACCCCCTTTACCTTCATTCTAGGAATCACTAGAATCTCCCTTCGTGGTTCAGATCACTTCCCAGCTCTTACATGAGCCATCTCTTGATTTTCCCTAGTTAACAGAGCTCTCCTTGTTTGTTGAAATTGCTGTGTATATATTTGTAATATATTTATCAATGTCCCACTGCATTGTAATCCATGGGAGAATGAAGATTTTTTTTTTTTGTCTTATGGAGAGTAAAATGAAACTGAGGCAAACTGAAGCACATTTTTCACTAGCAAGACAGTAGTTTATTAACAATGATGTGTTAATAAAGTGGGTTAGTCTTGCTTCCACAGTTAAGTTGGTGACCTGGAAGGGAAGGGAAAAATCCTCTTTATTGTTATGTTGTTGTGGCTGTTTGTCCTTCCTTCTTGAAGAGGACCATGACATCAGGGAGGTGATACCATGATACCATGCAAGTGAATTAGATTTAAATGAGGGAGACTTTGCAAAGTCACCAACCTCACTTTCTCTTCCAGAGTCATACAGATCTAATAGCAATATCAGAATAACTGGAGATGACCCTGCTTAGTTTTTCTAGAAATATAGAGAAAAAAACATTTCTCTGCTCTAAAAAGCCCTTTATGAAATTCTTGGAAAAGTCCCTAGGAAAGGTGAGTGATAGGTCTAGGATAAAAAGTCTTTTCTTAAGGAAAGAGATTAAGGATGGTGCTAAACCTTTTAACTAAGAGTAACTCAGGTTTTCTCTGATTTTTACCTTCCCACCACAGAAGTGAGCCATCCTTCTCCATAGAAAAAAAGGATCAGAGGTTCCCAAAATTATTTGGCCTACCACTGCCTTTTCAAAAAAAAAGAAATACACATTGCCCCCTGGAAATCTTCTTTCTTTAGCCCTTAACAGTTTTTCTAAATTTTGCACAATTTCAAAAAACATATTATTTTAAAATGATACATCTTAAATTTAATATTTTTAATGATTTTTTCTGCATTGAAATTTTGATGACACAATATTGCATCATGTAATCACATTGTAAACAAGTCATTATGTGGACATATTCATGCCCATGAATGCTGGACTTTCTGACAATGAACAACACACTCATCTATTAACACTTGTTTGTTAAGACCTGTTGGTGGCCTTGGCCACTGATTGATTATAACTTGCATTTTGTGTGTTCATATGGACAGTAATGTAATCATTACAACTTTACTTTGTTACACCACAGATGAAATACAAATGTTTTCTCAAAAATATCCCATCTTCTCTTCTTTCCTTATGCTTTCATGGTCTTCTTGTTTTTATTCAATGCCCCCCAATTGTACCCAAGGTTACTACCACCCTACTAGACGACTTCCAAAACCCCATGGGGCATCCGCTTTAATATGAATCCAACTCTATTTTTACATATTGTGAACTTTTCCTTGTTGTTGTCTGAAATCATCTTGGGACTGAGAGCATGTTTCAAGGCATAGGAGTATTGTGTAAATTTTGCTTAATTTCTCCCAGCTAGAAAAGCTTCCAATAGCATCTCAAGTCTATCTAGCCTTAATCTCTTCACTGATTTACAGTCTCTCATCTACAAATGCCTAGCAGATATTTCAAACTGATTTTCCTTGTCTGGATGTCTTAAATTCAGCATGTCCATAACAAAACTCATTTCTCAACCCCACCCTCTATGCTCCCCCTGACTCTCCCCCTTCACATTGTCTTATGACCATGGAGAGTACCAACCTCCCAGTACCATAGAGCACCTTCGTAGCACAAAAATTAGAGGGGCAGGGGGTGGAGCCAAGATGGCTGAGTAGAAACAAGTTGTTTTCCCCCACACCACTTGGAAACAATGTAAAAGGTGGACTCTGAACAACTTCTGGAGCTTCAGCACCCACAGAATGACACAGAGAAGCTAACCTCCCACTGAGGATAGCCCAGCAGCCTTGCAGGGAGCAGCTAGCACAGCACAGCACAATGCTTTGGGAGCTGAGCACAAAGCTCTGGAAGACAAGCCCAGGCCCTCGTGAGACCTGGTTTTAGCCCCACGGTGACCCAGGCAGCAGCCAGCTGGAGGGACCCCAGAACACCAGCAGCTGTGGCGATTCCAGAATTATCAACACAGATATGCCTAGGACAAAGTGAAAGGTTAGTGCCCTATGGACTTTGGGACCAGTATTTGGGGAAGATGTGGGCTTCTTCTCCTGGGGACAAGAAGCAGCTGAGGAGCCTCAGCACAAAAGCCATTTTGCAGCTTAAGTGGCAGCTTCAGTTCCTGGTATTCAAACTGTAGGGAGATCCAGCAATCAGTCTGGGGGTTAATCGCTCTTGCTTTAACCTGCTTGGATCTGGATTGTGGTCTGGGGGGAAGGTCTGGGGTTGGTATCCAACTTACCAGAGTGGGTGGAGACTTTACAGAGGCCACCCAACTAGTACCTCTGGCAGTTGTGAAGGCCCCAACGTTTGATTGAGTCCGAATCCGGCCTCAGATACTTAACACACACAAACAAAAAAACCTAGCTGTGTGACCTTCAGCAAATTACTTAACCGCAATTGCCCTCCAAAAAGCAAAAAAAAAAAAAAAAAGAAAAGAAAAAGAAAACAAAAGACAAAAACAACAACAAAAAAAGAATGCTTGAAAATCCTCAATTCCACTGAATGACCATGTTTTCCTCTGAAACAAAATACTCAGTTTTGCTGGGTAGGTGACCCTTGGGTTCAATCCCAGCTCTTTTCCCTCTGGAATATCATATTCCATGCCCTTAGATCCCTCAGTGTAGAAGCTGCCAGGTCCTGTGCTATTCTGATTGTGTTTCCACAATATTGAAATTGTTTGTTCCTGGATGCTTGTAGTATTTTCTCCTTGATCTGGGGATTCTGGAACCTGGCTATAATATTCTTGGGAGTTTTCTTTTGGGGATCTTTTTCAGGAGGTGAGTGGTGGATTCTTTAAACATCTATTTTGCCCTCTGGATCTAAAACATCAGGGCAATTTTCCTTGAGAATTTCTTGGAGGGTGATTTCTAGGTTCTTTCTTTGATCATGGCTTTCAGGTAGTCCAATAATTGTTAAATTATCTCTCCTGGATCTATTTTCCAGGTCAGTAGTTTTTCCCATGAGATATTTCACATTGCCTTCTATTCTTTTATTTGTTTGGATCTGTTTAACAGCATCTTCATTTCTCATTAAGTCATTAGCTTCCATTTGCTCCAGTATAAACTCTGAAGGAATGAATCTCCTCATTGAGCTTTTGAGATTCTTTTTCCATCTGGCAAATTCGACTTTTTAAGGCATTCTTGTCCTCATTGCCCTTTTGGGCCTCCTTTGCCAGCCTATTTTTAAGGTGTTATTTTCCTCAGTCAGGCTATTGACCCTCATTTCATACTTTTCCTTCATCCTTCTCTTTTCTCTTCCCATATTTTCCTCTACTTCTCTTATTTGATTTTTAAAGTCCTTCTTAAGGTCCTCTATGGACTGTAACCTGCTCATATTTTCCTTTGGGTCTTTTGGAGCAGGAGTTCTGACCTCACAGTCCTCCTCCTGTTCTGTGCTTCAATCCTCTTTGTCCCCAAAATAGGAGTCTAAGGTTGCATTTTTCTGTTTATTTTGTTTCCTTTGCTTTGGCATGTGGCCACTTAATTACTTGATTTTTGGTCTTGTTGCCACAGTAGGACTCTGCCACCAGACAGGGCATCTTCTGTCCTGAACATTGGGGTCTTCACAACTTCCATTTCTGGCAAGCTGGATACCCACCGGACGATCTACACCGCAGACCACAATCCAGATCCAGGAAGGTTAAAGCAAAAGCGATTCCCCCCATTACTGATCGCTGGAGCTCCCTACAGTTTGCAGGCCAGTAGCTGGAGCTTCCACTGAAACTGCAAAATGGAGTGTCTCCTCAGCAGCTTCTAGCCCCTAGGGGAGGAAGCCGATGAGTTTCCCAAATACTGGTCCCAAAGTCCATAAGGCACTAACCTCTCACTTTGTCCTAGGCATATCTGTGTTGATAATTCTGGAATTGCCACAGGTGCTGGTGTTCTGGGGTCCCTCCAGCCAGCTGCGGTCCTGGTCGCCCTGGGGCTAAAACCACGGCTCATGCAGACCTCTCCACAAGCTGTGCACTGCATTGCCAGCTCCCAGAGCACTGTGCTGGTCCTTCCTGCAGGGCTGCTGGGCTATCCTCAGTGGGAGGTTAGCTTCTCTGTGTCGTTCTGTGGGTGCTGGGGCTCCAGAATTTGTTCAGCGTCCCCTTTTACATAGTTTGGAAGTGATCTGGGGGGAGAGTGCCTTGGACGTGCTGTTTCTACTACTTTCATGCATTCTTGAGGAAAAAAAAACTGTTGAATAGAAAATTTGACATTCAGACGCAAGAAGCAAGAGATACTTGAAATGGTAATCATGAAAAGAAATCAAAAGGATCTTATCAAAGTTGAACTATTTACATTTAGAAATGGAAAAACAATAACTGTGACTGTTGAAACCTTTCTCAGTATGAAAATAATGGAAGAAGGGTATATGGGCATATGAATACATATGTGAATGTGTGTATATATGTTTACAGGTATACATGGATAGAGGGCAAAGGTTGAATTTGGTGGGAAGGGATGATACTTAAGGGGTGAAGTTAAGAGGTGAGAGGGGACAGTGGCAAGAGGAGATGGGGAGAGACAGAGTAGGGTAAACTATCTCATGTAGAAGAGGCAAGGGGAAGTAGTTGCAGGGGAGGGAAAGAACAGGAAGGCAAAAAGGCAAAACTGTATTCTCATTAAATTTGGCTCAGGGAGATAATCACATACCTACTAAATGGGATATCTCACCCTGCAGGAGAGTAGGGGGAAAGGGGATGAGAGGGGGGATGATGGAGGGGAGGGCATTCTGGGGGGAGGGGAGGTTGGAAGTACCCACTATAGAAGAGGGACAGGATAAAGTAGGGAATGGACCAGGTGGTGGGTGGGATGGGTGGGAGGGAAATATAAGCAATCTTTTACAATATATCTACTATGGTAATGTTTTGCATAACTATGCATGTATAACACACACTGAATTTTTTATCTTCCCAGAGGTAGTGGGTGACAAGGGAGGAAGGGAATGGATCTGAAAGTGGAAGTTTTAAAATTAAATGTTTCAAATATTTATAAATACTATTATTAATACTATTTTGCATGTAATTGGGAGATTAGATGTGCAGACATTGGGGCACAGAGATTCACCTTGCCCTAATGGCACAGTCAAAAGGGGTATGAGAGAAGATATGGGAGAGAGCAGATTGGATGAGGGAATATCTTGTGGGACTGCTATTCTGGGGTGGTGGGTAGGGGAAAAATGGGGAAAAATTGTAAATCAAAATCCGGTGGAAATAAATGATGTAAACCAGAAGTTAATAAAGCATTTGTTAACATAAAAAAAGAAAAAAAAAGGATCTCATTCTGGATACGGGAGACAGATGTATTGCCTTCCAAAAGTCATAGAGATGGAAGAAGGAAATCTGGCATGAAAAACTGAAAGAAAGCCAGTTTGGTTAGACCACAGAGTGCATTAGGGCAACAAAGGGGAGGAAATAGGTTGAAACCAGGTTGTGATGGGCTTTAAATGTCAAAAAAAGGAGTGGCTAGGTGGTGCAGTGAGTAAGTACCAGGCCCTGGAGTTGGGAGGAACCAGGATCAGTTCAGGCCTCAGAAAATTAGCATCCACACATAAATAAATGACTAGCCATGTAACTTTGAGCAAGTTACTTAACCCCAACCGCTTCTAAAAATGAATGAATGAATGAATGAATGAATGAATGAATGAATGAATAAATGTCAAAAAGAAGCATCTGTATTTGATACTGTGGGCAAGCTTATTGGGCAAGGGAGAGTCATGGTCGCACCTGGGCTTTAGGAATATCGTTTTCATGGAGGATGTATTGGACTAGGGGAGACAATGAAAGTGGGAAGACCAATTAGGAGGTGATTGAAATAGTCCAGGCCACTGGTAATGAGAGCCTGAGCTAAAATAGAGTGACCCCATGAGTCGAGAGAAGGGGAGAGATAAGAAAGAAATTGTGGAGTTAGAATCAATAAGGCTTGGAAACTGATTGAATTGACTAGCTTCTCTATTTTTCTGGGGGAAAGGAGGGAAAGAAGGAAGGAAGGAAGGAAGGAAGGAAGGAAGGAAGGAAGGAAGGAAGGGAAAAAAACTTTAGAGGGTCAGGCCAGGACTTAGCACAATACCTGGCACATAATAGGGGCTTAATACATGCTTACTGACTGACTACATAGAACATTAGCCACAAGAAATTTAACAAATCTGAAGTTTTAATTAGCCCCTATAAAGTTCTTCCTTGGTTCTAACCTTTTTTTTTTTCCAGAAATGTTTAGTAGACAACCTGTTGCTTTAGGAACTTAGTAAACAGATGGTGGATTGTAGTGTGTAGCTGAAGGAGCCCTAGACCAGGAGTTAGAAAATTTAGGACTGGCTGTCAATTTTTATGACTTTGCCTCTCCAAATCCCTGATTTCCTTCAATTGTGTAATTGTTATTCACTTTATTCCATTCATTCATTCAACAATTTTGTACAGTGTGCTCCATACAAGGCTAAATTTATAAGGGAGTATCAAATTGAAATAAGACAGTTCCTAGCCACTTGGAGTTTACTGTATATAATGAAGAAAAAAAATATTAATACTAGCATTATACTCTACATTTTTGGGCTCTTCAGCCAGAAAACAAATTTTAATTTAACATTAATAGTCAAGCATTTCTAGCTTAATTGAGATGCAGCAAAGCAGTTTGGGTTGGTGGAAGAATGTCACAATTGGCTCCTGCTGGGAAAGGTGGACTGGCCTCCAGGTATAAATGATCATGTCCCTCTAAAAATAAAGAAATGTTTATTAGTTTATGGAGTTCAGCTGCCTCTAGTAATCTTGGCTAGAAAATCTGAACCACTGCATTCAGGACCACCATTAGCCTTCCCCTTGGGGAAATCAAACTACCCCTTTTTTATAAGGAGAGATAAGGGAAGAAGACCCATCACTTGGGGAGAGGCTCAGTGTAAACTGTTTCCCATTTATAAATGAAGAAAATAGTGGTCCCAGGTAAAACTGGTTAGCAAGGAAATGTTCCAAAAGGCTAGGCATTATCATATTATTCAACCCTCACCTTTAATTCTGAACTGAGAAGGACTGCATTTTTTTAACTTAAATGAAAAATTGGTTTGACAAAATGGGGAATAGGGTTGATTATGGAGTAGGATCAATTATTAAATGATATAGCATAATTTTCATTTCCCCAGTCTCAGATACCTAGCATATCTCCTGGCATATAATAGAGATTTAATAAGATTTGCTGATTGTCAGTGAAAATAAATTTATTTGAATAATATATCATCTCATTGATCATTAGAAAAGCATCTCACTCTACAGGAGTAACCATTAAATCATTGTTTATAGATCGTTTAAAAACTCAGTGATTCACAGAATAACAGTATCTCAGAATTTGAATGTTTCTTTTTTTTTTCCCCAGTCGTATCTTACAAAGACTTCATTCTTCAAAATACCCAAGCAAATGATTATGCAAACATTCTTTGTAAAACTTCAGTGAGGGACAATATTTGTTTCACTTTGGATTAGTTACAATTGTTAAGGCTGTATTTTTTTTTTTACCTTCATATTGAGCCAAACTTTGCATCTTTATAACTTCTACACTTTTTTCTATATTTGCTCATTGGGACCAAATCATTTTCTACAACTCTATAACCAGCCCATCAAAAGCACAAGGGTAAACAGAACCAAGGGTATTTTTTTTCCTTTCTTCCTTTTTGTTAATAGCCTAAAACTTTTTTTTTTAAGCAATTGGGGTTAAGTAACTTGCTCAAGTTTACATGGCTAGTCATTATTTGTGTGTGGGTGCTCATTTTCTGAGGCCGGATTTGATCTCGGGTCATCCCAACTCCGGGGCCAGCGCTCTTACTCACTGCGCCACCTAGCCGCCCCTTTTAGGGCAATTGAGATTAAGTAACTTGCCCAAGGTCACACGGCTAGGTTTTTGTTTTGTGTGGGTTAAGTGTCTGAGGCCGGATCCGAACTCAGGTCCTTCTGACTCCAGGGCCGGCGCTCTACTCACTGCACCACCTAGCCGCCCCTAGCCTAAAACTTTTAACCCAGGAGCCTTTGGAATAATAAAACCACTAGCCTAGTTCCCTTAGCCATCTTCCTGGGAAGCAATTCCCATTGAGATGTAGTCTAACAATTTTTCCTATAGATGCTACAACCATAACTCCTGAAAACTCAGAAAAAAAATTTTTGCTAACAAAGTCCTTGGCCCTAACAAATGGTTCCATGTTAGAAACTGACATCATTTTTATCAATGGAAATGACATTAAAAGAAAAGACCTTACTACCTCCTTTGTCACTTCACTTTAAGAACCATAGGACCCTTTTATCTGACTTGCAGGTGAATTCTTCTGTATTTGCTTTCTCTTTCATTACAATGTCAGCTTATATATGAATGTGAACTACTTATACCCAAATTAAATGTAAAGGGCATATAAAGAAACATGCTATCTGCAACCCAAGAAAGAACTGATAAATATCTAGCCATCTCTAGGATGGTGAGGATGGGGGGAAAGGAGGAAAGAAAAAGAAATTTACCTAATAATTTTGTTGTATATTTGAAAGGAATAGCAAGTTGTGTGTAGTAGATTTGCAATTTCATATTAAATCAAATATTTTTTATTGTACTATGCTATGGAAATGCTGGTTTTATTCCAAAAATAAAAAAAAAGAATGTGAGATACTTAAGAGAAGGAATGGTCTTCTGCCCCTGATAGTTGGCATAGTTATATGTATATATAAGCCATTAATAAATGCTTTTTTTTTTCATTTAATTAAAAATGGATAATGGAGGGGAAAACAAGACTGAAGAAACTTTGGTGGGAGGCTTTACTAATTCAGATCATTCCAAAATAATCTCCAGATAAATAGATGAAACTGGAAGTAGGATAACAGTCCAAAAATAGAATATACCTAAGAAAATTGCTATAACAAGTTTTATCATCAATTATAGATGAATTGTCACATTTGGACTGTAACACCTCAGCCTCCAATGTGCTATATAAGGAGGTGGAGATGACACTTAAGAAGATCACAGGAAAAAGTTTGACCACTCCAAGAACACGCAAAAGAAATCTGTGTCACAAGTGACATAATTTAGAAAGCATTAGAATATCAATTTTCAAGTTATCTAAAAGTGGAAAGTAAGTAATCACATGGAGGAGGTATTGTGGACAGTATTCCTTCTAAAAATTCTATCAAGAAGATATCAGCAACAACTGACCCAAATTCTTTCTTCTCTCTAAAAAAATTGATGAGATCAAAGGGATCAGCTTTCACCTGATCCCTTTAGTATTTCAAAGGACGTGGGGTAAGACATGAAGGCTTTGGGTGGTCATTTTCCTCAAGCTCTCTAAAATGATTAGTGATCAATTCCCTGGCTCATCAGAAATTCAGAGAACTGACATACATCCAACTATATCATAACTTTATCATCTAACTATGGTATGTGGTATTACTATCATTTTAGATTATACTTTTATTACTTAAAATGGCTCTAATATTAAAATAGCTAAATAAACAAGCTATTGAATCATAGGTCAGACTCTGTTCATTAGAAGTAAAAAGCGAAAAGAGCTAAATGGGATTTTTTAAAATGGTGAAATTGTAAATCTTCTCATTTTGAAAGATTTTCAACATAATTTCAATTTAAAATAATCTAGTACTTGGACTGTTCATCTACATGCACCCAAAGAGGAAGGTTCCTTCATACCATAGGAAAGCATGAAGTGGCAAAAATAAGAGAGAGGAGACTCATATGTAGCTAGGAGTAGTGGATAGTGAATGTAAGAAAAGGAATGAAGTGATAAAGAAGAACCCCACACTGGTAGTACAGTATATTCTGTACCACCAACTTTCAGCCTCCACACCCTGGTCATGGTACTCTTCTTTGAATTTTACTGGGATCACCCTTATAAAGGAACTTAAGAAAACAACCACAAGGCAGGTCCCAAATTACAAACACTGACTTTGTAACTTCCCCTTACGGAAGGGGACAGAAAAGGACGGGGGAGGAAGCAAAATACATCCAAATACTACTGAGGACAAAAGAAAGCCAGGATGGTGGTCTGCAGAATATGCAAAACTGTCATGTCATTATCATTACTACTATCACCACTAACGTTTGTGACTCTTCCACTGTTAAAATTGCTACACTCTCCCCTGTTCTTTCTGTCTATCTGTCTCTGTTTCTCTGTCTCAATTTCTCTGTCTCTTCATTTGTCTCTGACTGACCATCTCTGACTGTCATTCCTCTTCCTTCCTCCTACTACATTCTGTCTCTGTCTCTGTCTCTCTCTCTCTGCCCCCACCGCAATCTTAACATCCCTCTCATTCAGCTTCCACACATAAGTCATACTCATCTTCATTTTCTAGTAGATGTGTGACTTTGGAAAAGGTCTCTGATAGTATCAATTACTTTCCAGAATGATATTATCATATCGGTGGGAGTAGATAATCTTTGAAGAAAATAACAACACTTGGATAACTAAAGTCCCTTCTGAATCATCACTGGAACACTAAAATATTTTCAGCCCACTTTTAGTGTGAAGTTTAGAATACTGCCTTGAAATTCTTTAGAAGACTTCTCTTCCCAATTTTTCCTCCACTTATCTGCTTCTTAAGGTCCTCTATGGCCTGTAACCAGCTTGTATTTTCATTTGGGCCTTTTGGTGCAAGAGTTCTGACCTCACAGTCCTCCTCCTGTTCCATGCTTTTCTCCTCTTTGCCCCCCAAATCAGAGTCTAATGTTGAATTTTCTGTTTATTTTGTTTCCTTTGCCTAGGCATGTTGCCACTCAATTACTTGACTTTTGGGCTTGTTGCCACAGTAGGACTCTGCCACCTGCCAGGGGAGCTTCTGTCCCCAATTCTGGGGTTTTCTCAGCTGAGGGAGTTATTAGTTGGGTGCCATCTCTGAAGCTTCCACATGCTCTAGCAAGATGGTCACACACCCCAACACCTCCACCCTAGACTGCAATCCAGATCCAAGCAGGTTAAAGCAAGAGTGATTATCTGACCCCAGACTGATCGCCAGGTCCGCCTACAGTCTGCAGGCCAGGAACTGAAGCTGCAACATGGTGGTCTGCACAGCTGCAACTCAGTGGCTTCTCACCCCCAGGGAAAGAGGCTGACATGCTCCCAAATACTGGTCCCAAATTCCATACTGCACTGACATCTCACTTTGTCTTTGGCATCTATGTGTTGATAAGTCTAGAAACAGCCACAGCTGCTGGTGTTCTGGAGTCTCTCCAGTGGGTTGCTGGTCTGGCCACCCTGGGGCTAAAATCTCTGACTCATACAGGTCTGGGGTCCACTCCCAGAGCGCTGAGCTGGCCACTCCCTGATGGGCTGCCGATCTGTGCTCAGTAGAAGGTTAGCTTCTCTGTGTCATTTTGTGGGTTCTGTAGCTCCAGAGTTTGTTCAGAGTCCCCTTTTACATAAGTTTGGAAGTGGTGGGAGCCAGAGCTGCATAGAAATGCTGTTACTACTCCACCATCTTGACTCGGCCCCCTTCCGTATTTTTTTAATAATGTGATATTTTATGTTCAGAGCTTGTGCTCATTTAGAGGTTATTGTGGCATACGGCATAGGGAGTTGCACTAAAAAATATTTTCCAGGAAGCTTTTGAGTTTTCTTAGGCTTTTGTTTTTCAAATACAAAGTTCTTACCTCCAGGGAAGGGTTTAAGTTCAATCATTTCTGGGATTTGTTTACTTAATTAGTTACATTGATCAACTTGCTTCTTGTTTTAACCTCTTTCCAAAAGCTAGTTCATCTTCAGGTTTTTTTTTCCCCACTTTTTTTTTCCCCTTTAGAAGATTTATCTTTTGTTCCTCTAGAGAAATTTTGCTATTATTTTGTTTAGTTCTAAAACTAACCCCTTGTTTGATTGATATGGCAGTAATCTGAAAATTAATTTAGATAGTATCATTATTTTTATTACACGGATGTAAGTCAAGCATGACAATTAATCTCTTTCCATTTATTTCTATAAGGAGTGTTTTGTAGCTTAATTCATGAAATTTCTCATTGTGCCTTGGTTTTATCACTCCTGGGTATTTTATAAAACCTGTACTTATATTGAATGGATTCTTGTCACTTTTCACTTGTTAGTTTTTATTACTAATGTATAGAGAGGTTGATGATTATTGTTTCAACTGTGTACCGTGATACTTTACTGAAGTTGTTCTTTTCCCCATTGATTTGCTAGGGCTCTTTAAATAAAACATCCAATTATCTGAAAATAGAAAGAAAAATAGTTTCCCATTTGACCATGTTTATTTATTTAATTTGAATGTTATCAAATAAGACTTGTGATAATGAGCAGTCTTGATTTACTTTTGAATATTGAAAACTACTTTGGTGCTTCTATATTACATATCATTTTGGTTTTTCCTTTTATACAGATATTGTTTACCATGTTGAGAAATAGTTCATTTATTCCTACACTTTTCAGTGACATTACCATAAATGACTGTTGTATTTTCCCCAAAACTCTCCAATAACTATTGATACAATTATATTATTATTATTTTATTATTACTATGGTCTATTTTCCTTTCCTTATTGTTGAAAGAAACCTGAATAACTGGTATTAATCCAAGGTAGTCATATTTGTTTTTTTTTTTGAAAATATTTAATGTTGCGTCCTTTTTGCTAATATATCATTAAATATTTTTACATAATACCCAGTAGAGATAGTCATAGTGTTTCTTTACCAATTTTACATCTAGCTTTGCTTAACCAGAAATTAATTTTCTCATAAAGGAATTTGATAAGATAAGCAGAAAAAGTTCTCTCTTGTATAACTATACTATTGGATAAAGTTCTTCTTGTTATATTTCATATAATTCACTTTTAATTCTAAAAGGACATTTTTTTATTTTGAGAATTCATTTATGACATTCAATTTTCAGTTTCTGTGGTAGGGTTGTTTAAATGCTCTGTTACTTACCCTGTTAATCTTAGTATTTTGTAGTTTGTAAATATTCATCCATTTAATATAAGTTTTCAGCTCCTTATATTATAATTTGATGAAATATTTTACAAAAATTTTCTTTAATCTTTTTTGAATTCTCATTTTTTTCAGTTTTGAGTATGTTCATTTTGCTTTCCTTTTAAAAATAAAATTATAAATGGTCAAAGGATATGAACAGGCAGTTTTAAGAGGAAGAAATTAAAGATATCTATAAACACATGAAAGAATGCTTTAAATCACTATTGATGAGAGAAATGCAAATCAAAATAATTCTGATGTACCACATCTCATCAGTCAGATTGGTTAACATGACAAAATAGGAAAATGATAAATGCTGGAGAAGATGTGGGAAAATTGGAACATTAATGTATTGCTGGTAGAGTTGTGAACTGATCTAACCATTCTGGAGAGCAATCTGGAATTAGGCCCAAAGGGCTATAAATAATTTCATACCCTTTGACCCAGCAATACCACTTCTAGGGTTATATCCCAAAGAGATCATAGAAGTGGGAGGAAGACCCATATGTACAAAAATATTTATAGCAGCTCTTTTTGTGGTGGCAAAGAATTGGAAATCAAGGGGGTGCCCATTAATTGGAGAATGGCTAAGCAACTTGTGGTATTTGAATGTAATGGACTACTATTGTGCTAAGCGAAATGAAGAGCAGATGGACTTCGTAATAATCTGGAGAGAATTATATAAAATGATGCTGAGTGAGGAGAGTAGAAGCAGGGCAACATTGTACAAAATTACAGTCACATCATATCTGTGATGATTAACTTTGATAGACTGGGTACCTCTCAGTAACGCAACACTATAAGACAACTCCAAAACACTCATGATGGAAAGGCCTATCCATATCCAGAGAAAGAATTGAAGACTCTGAATGCAGATAGAAGGAAACTACTTGCTCTCTCTCTTTTTTACTATGCTTTCCTCCTTTTTTGCTTTTCATTACATTGGTTATAATTCTTCTTTAAAAGTGACTAATGTATAATGTTTTTTTTAATATATATATTTTTAATATATATATTATATATGTATTAAAATATATATATATTTTAATATATTAATATATTTTAATATATATTTAATATATATATATTTTAATATATATATACATATATTTGAAACATTTAATGTTACAACCTCAAATTTCAGATCCATTTCCTTCCTCCCGTGTCACCCATTACCTCTTGGGAGATAAGTAATTCAGTATATGTTGTACATGTCTAGCTATGCAAAACATTATCATAGGAGATATATTGTACAAGGTTGCTTATAATTCCCTCCCACTCATCCCACCCTCCACCTAGTCCATTCCTTACATGATCCTGTCCCTCTTCTATAGTGGGTACTTCCAACCTCCCCTCACCCCAAGGATGCCCTCCCATCCATCATCCCTCCTATCATCCCCCTTCCCCCTATCCTGCTGCAGGTTGAGATATCCCATTTAGTATGTATGTCATTTTCTCCCTGAACCAAATTCAATGTGAATGTGGTTTTGCCTTTTTAGCCTTCCTTATTCTCCCCCTCCTTTGCAACCACTTCCCCTTGCTTCTTCTACATGGGAGAGTTTACCCTACCCTGTCTCTCCCCATCTCCTCTTGCCACTTTCCTCTCTCACCTCATAATTTCATCCCTTGAGTATTCTCCCTTCCCAACAAATTCAACCTATGCCCTCTATCCATATATAACTGTAACCATACACACACATTCCCATATGTATTCATATGACCACACCCCCTCTTCCATTATTTTCATAGTGAGAAAGATATCATCAGTCACAATTTTTGCTTTTCCATATAGGAATGTAAATAGTTCAACTTTGATAAGTTCCTTTTGATTTCTTTTCCCTGATTACCTTCTCAGGCATCTCTTCCTTCTTGTGTCTGGATGTCAAATTTTCTATTCAATACTGGTTTTTTCCTCAAGAATGCTTGAAAGTCCTCTATTCCACTGAATGACCATATTTTCCCCTGAAACAAAATACTCAGTTTTGCTGGGTAGGTGACCCTTGGGTTCAGTCCCAGTTCTTTTGCCCTCTGGAATATCATATTCCATGCCCTTCGATCCCTCAGTGTAGAAGCTGCCAGGTCCTGGGCTATTCTGATTGTGTTTCCACAATATTGAAATTGTTTCTTCCTGGATGCTTGTAGTATTTTCTCCTTGATCTGGGGATTCTGGAACCTGGCTATAATATTCCTGGGAGTTTTCTTTTTGGGATCTTTTTCAGGAGGTGATTGGTGGATTCTTTCAACCTCTATTTTGCCCTCTGGATCTAAAACATCAGGGCAATTTTCCTTGAGAATTTCTTGAAGGGTGATTTCTAGGTTCTTTCTTTGATCATGGCTTTCAGGTAGTCCAATAATTTTTAAATTATCTCTCCTGGATCTATTTTCCAGGTCAGTGGTTTTTCCCATGAGATATTTCACATTGCCTTCTATTCTTTCATTTGTTTGGATCTGCTTAACAGCATCTTGATTTCTCATAAAGTCATTAGCTTCCATTTGCTCCAGTCTAACTCTGAAGGAATGAATCTCCTCAGTAAACTTTTGAGATTCTTTTTCCATCTGGCAAATTCGACTTTTTAGGCATTCTTCTCCTCATTGCCCTTTTGGGCCTCCTTTGCCATTTGAGCTAGTCTATTTTTTAAGGTGTTGTTTTCCTCAGTCAGGCTGTTGACCCTCATTTCATACTTTTCCTGCATCCTTCTCATTTCTCTTTCCAATTTTTCTCCACTTCTCTCATTTGATTTTTAAAGTCCTTCTTAAGGTCCTCTATGGCCTGCAACCCGCTCATGTTTTCCCCTGGGGCTTTTGGAGCAGGACTTCTGACCTTACAGTCCTTTTCCCACTCTATGCCCCCAAAATAGGAGTCTAGGGTTGCATTTTTCTGTTTCCTTTGCCTTGGCATGTTGCCACTTAATTGCTTGACTTTTGGGCTTGTTGCCACACTATGGCTTTAAGGCCAGATAGAGGAATTTTTGTCCAGAACGTGTGTGGGGCAACTTCCGTTTCTAGCAAGCTGTAAACCCACCCACGACTTCCACCCTAGATCACAATCCAGATCCAGGGAGGTTAAAGCAAGAGCGATTACCCCCCAAGACTGATCGCTGGATCTTCCTACAATTTGCAGGCTGGGAGATGGAATTGCCTCTGAAAACTACAAAATGGCGTGTCTTCTCATTGGCTTCTAGCCCCCAGGGGAGGGAGCCGATGCATTCCCTAAATACAGGTCCCAAAGTCCATAGGACACTAACCTCTTACTTTGTCCTAGGCATGTCTATGTTGATAATTCTGGAGTCGCCACAGCTCCTGGTGTTCTGGGGTTCCTCCAGCCAGCTGCTGGCCCTGCTGCCCTGGGGCTAAAATCTCAGCTCAAGCGGACCTGGGCTCGGCTCGGCTTCTGAGTTCTGCGTGCTGCGAGCTGCCAGGTCCCAAACCGCTGTGCTGGTCCTTCCTGCAGAGCTCCTGGGCTGTCCTCAGCGGGAGGTTAACTTCTCTGTGTCGTTCTGTGGGTGCTGGGGCTCCAGAAGTTGTTCAGAGTCCCCTTTTACATAGTTTTGGGGGGTCTGGGGGCAGAGTGCCTTGGAGGAGCTGTTTCTACTCCGCCATCTTGGCTCCGCCCCCTGAAACTCACTAATGTTTAATGTTAAGTGTCTGTAGAAACTATATTAGATTTCATGCCACCATGGAGGAAGAGAAGAAAGGGAGCGAGGATAATTTGGAACTCAAGGGATTGTGGATCTGAATGTTGTAAACTAAAATTAAATAAATAAATACATTTATTAAAATTTATAAATAAATCAATCAACATATATAATTAAATACATTTATTTTAAAAATCAAATCAACATAGTAGATTGTCTATTGTGTTCTTCTCTTAAAGATAGCTCCTAATTTGATTTATCAAGGTAATTGTTCTTTTTTAAAAATATTGATTTTTTCTTTGATTTTCAGAATTTTAGTTTTTGCATTATCTTATAAATTTTGGATTTGTTGCTTTTACTCATCTTAGATCCAGAGCTAGAAGGTGTCTCAGTTGCCATCTACTCCAATCAATTTTTCAGATGAGGAAACTGAGGCATGGAGATGTTAGGTAGATTGTCCAACACCTCCTAATTAGTGTCAGAGGTAGGATTTCAACACAGATACTCTAACATTTTTAGTATACTACACAACAAGGTGTTTACATGGTTGCACGTCCACTTTATTGATCTTTTCTTTCTTATTTTATTGCTAAAATCACTGAGATATGAATCACAACATCTCTATTCCTTAACCATTAAGTAATTTCTTTGATTATATTTCAGAAGTTTGGATTTATTATCTCATTTTTATCATTTTACTTAGCAAAATTATATATGATTTCTATGATTCATTCTGTTATTCACTAATTCTCTAAGATTATGTTATTTTGTCTCTATTTGAGTATGGATTTTTTCTTCAAATTTCTCATACTGATTTTTATTAGATTTACTGCAGTAATATATATATATATTTCTGCTTTTCCACATGGTTTTGCTATCTATTATGCCTTTAAACATAAGATAATTTCTCTACTTATTATTTAATCTTTTCTATTTTACTGCTTTTGTGACTTGTTAAAATACTAAAATATGGCCAACTTTTGTAAAGATGCAGGACAAGTAGACAAGTGTATAGAATCCTTATTATTTTCATTCAGTTCAAACTAAAGGCATGTAATTTTAGTAGGAACAGCGCTTATTTTATATTGATTGAACTGGTTTTCCTTAAAGAGTGAAGAGTTATCAGTAACAATTATTGGTTGATCTAGGGATGAATCATTGCTTTTGCCTCCATGCTTTCTGGAAGATAAAACATCACCTGCAGGGAAGCATGGCAAATTGATCTAGAAAAATTCCCACTCTCTAATGGTGATGATATTCTAACCCAGTATAATGATTACCATGGTGAATACTGAGGTAGAAGAGTAACATTTTATCTAAATATCATGAATAATGACCATTTAGAATTTTATCATAAATAAAATTATTACATTTTATGACCACTGATTTCATTTTGTTCGGATACTCAATATTTATCATTGAACTAGTCTGAGCTAGGCCTGACAAAGAATAATGCTATCTAATTTTTCTTAAGTTTTCTTCATTATTTCTTTCTCATATTTTTTCTTTTAACATTTAAATTTTTTCCAATTTATTTTAGTTTACAACATTCTTTTCCACAAGATTTTCAGTTACAAATTTTCTCCCCGTCTTTCACCTACAACACACCCAAAAATAGTGAGCCCTCTGAATACCCATTCCCCCAATCTGTTCTCTCTTATATCTTCCCCCTATTCCCCCTAACTTTCTAGTAGGGCAAGATGGATTTCTATACCCCAGTGCCTGTATATCTTATTTCCCAATTTGTAGCAGCAAGCACTCCAGCATCCCCAGGGTGGCTGCCAACACAGGTTCTTAGATCTGCTTTTCAAAATGAAAGCAACTCAAAATGGGTTAACAAGCTCACTTTAATCAATCAAACATATATTGCCTAGTTCAGGGGAAAAAGGTCAGCACCCCGAACTTCAGAGTATACAGACAGATCAAACAGACAGGCTTCCAAACTGTCCAACCATTATCAATAACAAAATCACAGTTACCAGAGAGGGAAGCATCAACATCTGGGTTTTCAAAGCCGGGGGGGCTCTCACCGGCTTCCCAGAGTCTCATCTGGTCAAATCACACAACACTTCTCAAAGTGAGCCCCAAAGCAAAGCCTCACATCAGGAATTATATAACCTTCTCCTAGGTCAGAGAATGTAACCACCCTCTTCACCCACTGCCCAATCACACCGCATCAAGGTGTGGTCATTCTTGAAAACCAAGCCTCCTACCACAGGCTCCATGTGACCACATTCAGCCTATTATGAGGCAGAGTATATTTTCAAATTAAAGAAGGTTCTCAGAGTCACTTAAGCCAATCAAAGGGCCTAGGGCAGGGAAGATCTTCAAATGTGCATTTCCATTACACAATTGCACATAAAAAACATTTTTTTTTAACATTTGTTTTTAAAACTTTGATTTCCAGATGCTTTCACTTCTTCCTTCAGCACCCATCCCCATCGGAACGACATGAAATTCAGTACAGGTTGTACATGTGCAGTTATACAAAACATTTCCTTAATAGTTATATTGTGAAAGAACAACTATATTTCCCTCCACCCTATCCTGCCTCCCCCCCACTTATTCTATTTTCTATTTTGACCCTGTCCCTTTTCAAAAGTGTGTGCTTCTAACTACCCTCTCCCCCAATCTGCCCTCCTTTCTATCATCCCCCCTCTTATCCCCTTACCCTCTACTTTCCTATAGGGTAAGATACCCAATTGAGTGTGCATGTTATTCCCTCCTTAAGCTAAATTCAATAAGAATAAGGCTGACCTATTCCCTTTCACCTTCCTTCTCTTCCCCTCCATTGCAACAGTTTTCTCTTGCCTCTTTTATGTGGGATAATTTACCCTATTCTATCTCTCCCTTTCTCCTTCTCCCAATATATTCTTCTCTCACCACTTAATTTTATTTTTTGGATATCATCCTTTCATATTCAACTGATCCTATGCCCTCTGTCTCTTTATTCATGTGCACACTATACATACACTCACATATATATTTATACACAAATACACCCTCCTACACATACACACACACACACACACACACACACACACACACACACATATATATATATATATATATATATATATGTATGTATTCCCTTCAACTATCCTCATGATGAGAAAAGTCTCATTAGTTGAATTTATCATTTTTCTATGTAGGAATATAAATAGTTCAATTTTAATAAGTTCCTTGTGATTTTTTCCTCCTGTTTCCCTTCTCATGATTCTCTTGCATCTTTTGTTTTAAAGTCAAATTTTCTCTTCAGCTCTGGCTTTTTCATCAAGAATGCTTGAAAGTCCTCTATTTCATTGAATGACCACATATTCTCCTGAAGCATTATACTCAGTTTTGCCAGGTATGTGGTTCTTGGTTTTAATCCTAGATTCTTTGACCTCAGGAATATCATATTCCAAGCTCTTCGATCTCTTAATGTAGAAGCTGCTAGATCTTGTGTTATCTAGAATGTCTTTACACAATATTCAAATTGTTTCTTCCTTTCTGCTTGTAATATTTTCTCTTGATCTGGGAATTCTGGAATTTAGCTATAATATTTCTAGGAGTTTTCTTTTCGGGATATTTTTCAAGAGGTGATATGTAAATTTCTATTTTGCCATCTTGTTCTATAATATCAGGGCAATTTTCTTTGAGAATTTTTTGAAGGATGATTTCTAGCCTCTTTTTTTGATCATGGCTTGAGGTAGTGCAATAATTTTTAAATTCTCTCTCCTGGGTCTATTTTCCAGGTCAGTGGTTTTTCCAATGATATATTTCACATTGCCTTTATTTTATTTTTTTCATTTTGGGGGGTTTGTTTTATAGTATATTGATTTCTCATAATGTCATTAGCTTCCATTTGCTCCAATCTAATTTTGAAGGAATCATTCTCTTCAGTGAGTTTTTGAAATTCCTTTTCCATCTGGGCAATTTGACTTTTTAAGGCTTTCTTCTCCTCATTGGCTGCTTTTTGGGCCTCTTTTGCCATTTGATTTAGTCTATTTTTTAAGTAGTTGTTTCTTTCAGATAGTCTTTTGACTTGCTTTTCTTGCATCATTGTCATTTCTCTTCCCAATTTTTCCTCCATTTCTCTTACTTGATTTTCAAAATCCTTCCTGAGCTCCTCTATGGCCTGCAACCAGTACAATAATTTTTCATTATTTTGATGCAGGAGTTCTGAATTCATTGTCTTCTTCTGTTCCTATGTTTTTATACTTTTTGTCCCACAAAAAGGGTTTCTATTGTCTGATTGCACTTCCTCTGTTTGCTCGCCAATGACTTGACTTTGGAGCTCTTTGCCACAGTAGAACTATGCTTACAGAGTTGAGAGAGCTGTGTCTTATATTGCTGGTGGTTTTGCAGTTGTCAGAGCTATGAGGAGGCTGTCCTCTCTATAGCCACCATAAGCTCTGGCACTGACATTCCTCACCTCAAGACAACCACCCAAGGCTTTGACCCAAATCCACGTAGGTCAAAGCAAGAGTGATAACCCTATGAATGGTTGCTTGGTCCCCTTACAATCTTTAGGCCAAGAGATCTAAAGAAGCCACACAGCAGCAGCTGCAGCCACTGCACCACAATCACCTCTCACCCTGGGGGAAAGGGCCATACAATGCTCTGCTGTCACCCAGTTCCAACAGAGTTTTCTACTGACCTTTTACTTTCTCTTTGGTGTTTGTGGGTTGAGAAGTCTGGAAACCACCACAACTGCTGGTGATTCACTCTCCAGAAGTGTGCTCCTGCTGGTCTGGGTCATGAGTCTGGTCTGGTGTGGCTCACACAGTTCTGTGCTCAGCTCCCAGCCCAGGAATAAACCCCTCCTGTTGGTCTGCCAGGTTGCGTTCAGTGGAAGATTTGTTTTTCTCTGTCACTGTGGGTTTTGTAGCTCTAAACTTTCTTTAGAGTCATTTTTTTACAGGTACTGAAGGTAGTTGGAGGGGGAGATCAAGCAAGTTCCTGCTTTTACTCTGCCATCTTCACTCCAACCCTTATATTTTTTTTTCCTTAGAATTGTCTAATTCTAAAAGGGGTAAATACAAGTTCCTGTGTGATACATGGGATGCCTACTTTATTCATCCAAAATTCCATTCTTGTTTATGCTAATTCCATCATGCCCCAACTATGAGAAATAGTGAGTTTCCCCCCTCTACTTTCTCATTTTTTTCCCATAGCATTTTGTTTTTCCCTTACCTTTGTCTTTCTCTCTTTAAACAAAAGAAAACAAAACAAAATCACATCTGGACTTTCAGCTTCTCTTTGAATGTTCCCCTTTTAAAACTCTAACCTAGAAGTGACAATTCTACTTTCTCTTCCACTTAGTTTATAAGTAAGTAACCTGTGTCATTGTGTCATCTTCTTGTAATCCCTGCTACTAAAGAGGCTCAAATCAGTGGATGACTTGAACTCAGGAAGTCCAAGTTGCAGAAAGGTGAAAACCGTTTAAATTTCCACACTAAGTTCAGCACCAAAATGGTGCACTCCATCTTCTGGGGTTGCATTAGGCTGTATAAGGAGGGTAGAATTGGCTTGGATTGAGAGGAGCAAATCAAAGCTTTTGTGCCCTTTAGTGGTAAAATCATGGCCCATGGATGGTGTACTTCCAGTGTAGATACAATGGAAAGACTTGGGATCAAATGAAAAAAAATAATTAGTGTAAAAAGAGAAAAATTATTCCAACCAACACTTTTTATTAACTGAAAGAAGGATGGATTGCTCATTTGTATCACTTACAATGTGAGAAACCTGAATCCTTTAAGGGCTGCTTGATACTTTCTGCTGTCTCCCCTGATGTGAAAGGAGAAACAAAAAAACAAAAAAACAGAAAAGAAAACTAGGTTTTGCAGGTGATTTGCTGGTGAATTGGCTGGCTAACACTCAGTAAGAGTGTGCAGATTAGTGATGAGTGAAAAGTTTGCTAGGTTTGTTTTGCCCAGAGAAAGCCAGTTTTATAAGTATTGCAAAAAAATGGCTTCAAAGGAGCTTTTAGCCGATATAATAGCTTAACACGTTGTCAATATTTTTTAATGGTGATTGTGAGTTAAAAGAACTTGTTAATGTTTCATCAATTTGAGATTAACAGAGAAAAGACTTGTTCAACAAACAAGCTTTGAGCATCAGAAGGAGAGCACTTATGTGGGAAATGATTTCAGTAGTGCCAATGTTCTTGAATGAATCAATGACCTCAAGGAATGGAGATCAGAATTTTTATTTAACCTGAGTATATGTTTCCCTCACTCATTTGAACACATTCTAGATTTATAAAAATATGAACTCATATTCATATAAAATATGAACTTATAAAAGTTTCTATCCACTTTCCCCAAAGATGTGCAAGGCATTGGCAAGAAATAACCTAGGCTGGGGCGGCTAGGTGGCGCAGTGAATAGAGCGCCGGCCCTGGAATCAGAAGGACCTGAGTTCGGAGCCAGCCTCCGACACTTAATCCATACAAACAAAACCCTAGCCGTGTGACCTTGGGCAAGTTACTTAACCCCAATTGCCCTAAAGGGGCGGCTAGGTGGTGCAGTGAGTAAGAGCGTCGGACTTGGAGTTGGGATGACCCGAGATCAGATCCGGCCTCAGAAAATGAGCACCCACGCATAAATAATGACTAGCCGTGTAACCTTGAGCAAGTTACTTAACCCCAATTGCTTTAAAAAAAAAAAAAGAAATAACCTAGGCTTATGTGTTGACTGTGATTTACTGATTATTTCTGCATTTGCTTATAAGAATACTTATGATGTATTAATTATTGATGTTTTTGCCTTTTTTGAAAGAAATGCTTAGGTTTAAAGATCTAATAGTGTCATTATTGTGAGTTACATATAATTGAAAGAATACCAATTAGGTTCCAGAGACCTTGTGGTGAGTAGCTCTTCCCCACCTTAGAATTACCCCTAAGATCCTGAGAGAGTTTAAGTATACCTTCATATTGGTAGTTTTTTCTCTGAGAACTCAGACCTGTTAATAGCAGATTGGAGAGAATAACCAGCCTAGTGGTTGAGTGGGTGGCCTAAGCCCCATGTGAGGGGCTATATTTTAGGTTGCCACAAAGTCTGTACTCCATACCCAGAAATGTCATGAACCCAAGTTTTAAATTTCTGTTATCTGTTGCATTTGCATTTCAAAGGATTGACTCAACTGTGATTTTCTAAATAAAAATGCTTAAAAGTCATCTAGTCTGTGAAATGCCTATATTTTCTTTTATAGGATTAGTCTCAGATTTCCAGGATTAAAATATTCTTGGTTGTAGTCCGTTTTTTTAAATTCCTTTTGGAATATCACATTTGTAATATCTTCTGGCTATAGTGTTAATGGGATTTAAGATCTTCCCTACCCATTAACTATCCATTAATAGGCTTCATGTGGTGCCTCTTAAGGGAAGCTTGCTTAGGGGCAGCTTGCTTGCAGGAAGCTTTTCACAATTTTTTAAAAAATGGTTTATCAACTTCTGGTTTACATCATTCATTTCCACCAGATTTTGAGTTACAATTTTTTCCTCATTTTTTCCATACCCACCACCCCAGAATAGCAGTCCCACTAGATATCCCTTCATCTAATCTGCTGTCTCCCATATCTTCTCCCATACCCCTTTCGACTTTGCCATTAGGGCAAGGTGAATCTCTGAGCCGGAATGTCTGAACATCTTACCTCCCAATTACATGCAAAATTGAAACATTTAATTTTAAGACTTCGAATTTCAGATCTATTCCCTTCCTCCATTGTCACCCACTCCCTCTGAGAAGATAAGCAATTCAGTATGTGTTGTACATGTATAGCTATGCAAAACATTAGCATAGTAGATATACTGTAAAAGACTGCTTATATTTCCCTCCCACCCATTCCACCCCCAACATGGTGCATTCCCTACTTTGATCCTGTCCTCCCTCTTCAAAAGTGGGTACATCCAACCTCCTCTCCCCCTATAATGCCCTCCCCTCCATCATACTCCCTTTCACCCCCCTTCCTGCTACTCTCCTGCAGGGTGAGATATCCCATTTAGTATGTATGTGATTCTCTCCCTGAGCCAAATTTAATGAGAATACGGTTTTGCCTTTTTGCCTTCCTGTTCTTCCCCTCCCCTGCAACCACTTCCCCTTGCTTGTTCTACATGAGATAGTTTACCTTACCCTGTCTCTCCACATCTCCTCTTGCCACTTTCCTCTCTCACCTCATAACTTTGCCCCTTAAGTGTCATCTCTTCCCAACAAATTCAACCTGTGCCCTCTATCCATGTATACTTGTAAACATATATAAACACATTCACATATGTATTCATATGTCCATATACCCTTCTTCAATTATTTTCATATTGAGAAAGGTTTCGTCAGACACAGTTATTGATTTTCCATGTAGGAATGTAAATAATTCAACTTTGATAAGGTCCTTTTGATTTCTTTTCCCTGATTACCTTCCCAAGCATCTCTTGCTTCTTGAGTCTGAATGTCAAATTTTCCATGCAACTCAGGTTTTTTTCCTCAAGAATGCTTGATAGTCCTCTATTCCACTGAATGACCATATTATCCCCTGAAACATGATACTCAGTTTTGCTGGGTAGGTGACCCTTGGCTTCAATCCCAGCTCTTTTGCCCTCTGGAATATCATACTCCATGCCCTTCGATCCCTCAGTGTAGAAGCTGCCAGGTCCTGTGCTATTCTGATTGTGTTTCCACAATATTGAAATTGTTTCTTCTTGGCTGCTTGGAGTATTTTCTCCTTGATCTGGGAGCTCTGGAACCTGGCTATAATGTTCCTAGGAGTTTTCTTTTGGGGATCCTTTTCAGGAGGTGATGGGTGGATTCTTTCAACCTCTATTTTGCCCTCTGAGTCTAAAACATCAGGGCAATTTTCCTTGAGAATTACTTGAAGGATGATTTCTAGGTTCTTTCTTTGATCATGATTTTCAGGTAGTCCAATAATTTTTAAATGATCTCTCCTGGATCTATTTTCCAGGTCAGTGGTTTTTCCCATGAGATATTTCACATTGCCTTCTATTCTTTCATTTGTTTGGATCTGTTTAACAGTATCTTGATTCCTCATAAAGTCACTAGCTTCCATTTGCTCCAGTCTAATTCTGAAGGAATGATTCTCCTCAGTGAGTTTTTGAGATTCTTTTTCCATCTGGCAAATTCATGTTTTTAAAGCATTCTTCTCCTCATTACCTTTCTGAGCCTCTTTTGCCATCTGAGTTAGTCTATTTTTTAAGGTGTTATTTTCCTCAGTCAGGCTGTTGACTGTCATTTCATACTTTTCTTGCATCTTTCTCATTTCTCTTCCCAATTTTTTCCCCACTTCTCTTATCTGCTTCTTAAGGTCCTCTATGGCCTGTAGCCCACTTGTATTTTCATTTGGGGCTTTTGGTGCAGGCATTCTGACCTCATAGTCCTACTCCTGTTCCATGCTTTGATCCTCTTTGCCCCTAAAATAGGAGTCTAAAGTTGCATTTTTCTGTTTATATTGTTTCCTTTGCCTAGGCATATTGCCACTTAATTACTTGACTTTTGGGCTTGTTGCCACAGTAGGACTCTGCCACCAGACAGGAGAGCTTCCGTCCCAAATGTGGGGTCTTCAAAACTTCCAGAGGTTGGGTGGCCTCTTTAAAGCCTCCACCCACTCTAGCAAATTGGATACCTACCCCAGACCTCTCCCCAAGACCACAATCCAGATCCAAGCAGGTTAAAGCAAGAGCGATTAACCCCCAGACTGATTGCTGGATCTCTCTATAGTTCACAGACCAGGAGCTGGAGCTGCCACTGACGGTGCAAAATGGCCTCTGTGCCATGTTTCTTCAGCCGCTTTTCGCCTCCAGGGGAGGAAGCTGATGCGTTCCCCAAATACTGGTCCCAATGTCCATAGGGCACTAACCTCTCACTTTGTTCTAGGAATATCTGTGCTGATAATTCTGGAATCACCACAGGTGCTGGTGTCCTGGGGTCCCTCCAGCCGGCTGCTGGCCTGGCCACCCTGGGGCTAAAAACATGGCTCATGCCGGCCTGGGCTCAGCTCCCAGGGCTCTGCACTGTTGGTTCCCAGCTTGCTGTGCTGCCTGCTCTCAAAGTGCTAAACTGGCTGCTCCCTGCAGGGTTGCTGGGCTGTCGTCAGCAGGAGGTTAGCTTCTCTGTCGTTCTGTGGGTGCTGTGGCTCCAGAAGTTGTTCACATTCCCCTTTTATGTTGTTTTTAAGTGGTTTGGGGCAGAGCACCTTGGAAGTGCTGTTTCTACTCCACTATCTTGGCTCCACCCCCACATATTTTGTTAATTTCTAATTAGACATCGAGTCATGAGGGTTGTAATGCCCTCTGGCTCTAAAAAAGAAATTTATATACTCTGAGGTTAGCATTTTGTTTTGGGGCTCACTCACTGGAATAGTGTTCTTGTGATTTGACCAGATGAGAGTCTGTGGAGCTGTTAAGGAACCCCCAGCTTTGAAAAATTCAGATGTTAGTGATACTCTCTCTGCTAACTATGTATTTATTGCCTTGGTCAGACAGTTGGATCTGTCTGTTAATCTGTGCTAATTTCTCAGACAGTTAGAAGCCCTGTCTATTGGCCTTTATTTTTCTGTTTGTATTTTCTCTGAAGTTCAGGGTCCTGACTTTTCCCCTGAACTAGTGAATGTAATTAAAAAGATTGTTGACCCCTTGAACAGCTATCTTTACTAAAAAAGCAGATCTAAAACCTGTGCAAGCAGTCATCCTTGGTATGACAGTGTGGTTGCCACTACATTGGCCTTCCCAGAAATTGCCATATAATCCTGTGACTTTGTTGCTGTGATTCTTTCATACTGGATCTCTTCCTGACTGCTTATAGTAGTTTATCTTCTTTTACCTAAAAGTTCTAGAGTTGGCCTAGGTATACTCATTTTAAAGTCTGGATTTTTTTTCCAATTTTTCTGTTTTGCTCTTGTGTTCTAATAGTTCCAGGTAGTTTTTTTTTTTATGTCTTTTTAAAATATGGTATTGGTAACTCTCTCTCTCCCCTTGTATATATATGTGTGTATGTGTGTGGTCCTGATTTGTAGGGAACTCAATCCTTCTTAAGTTCTTTCTCCTCAACTATTTTTTCTAGTTCAGTTGTTTTTGACATTATATATGTCAAGCATTTTATGTTCTTTTAACCTGAATCTAATAATTCAAAGATTTATCCAATAATTTATTGAATTATTGAGTTCTCTTTCATTTACTTGATTTTTATTTTCCCTTATTTGGCCTTTTCTTGTTTGAAGGTATTTATTTACCTTTTAATTGTTCAAAATTACCTGTTGTCTCTTGTTCTATCTTTTTTAAAAATTTCTTTTATTCATTCTTGCTGTCATTATGAACCATCTTTTCTGTCCTCTCCCAACTCTCTGATTTTTCTTGTACTTATAATAGTATTGATTTCCTGTTCTGAAATTTTATCTTGAATTTTCTTCACCTACAATATTCCCTCATTACACACATAAATACACACACACAGACACACAAACACTTTTTCTATTTAATCATATCTTTGACCTAAATTTCTGGATTGTGACTTTGTGCTAGTATCAGACTCTGATTTCTTCCACAATCCTTTATTATGGTCCTAGTATCCAGTCTTATTTCCCCACTATAGACCAGGAGGGTAATATATACATGTTGGTGCAAATATTGAATATATGTTTCATTAGGAAAAAATGTTTCATTTTTGTCTTTGTAATCTCAGTGCCTCGTATGGTGCCTGGTACATAGTAGGTAATTAATATCTCCAATATGTTGATAATGGCAGTCTATTGGAGGCAAAATACATAAAAGTAAGTCACATCTTTATTTCCCAATATTTGGGACAGGTACAATACAGAAAAAGTAAACATATATAGAGATATGTACAGATGTGAAAGTAACTATAGCATAATTTCAAAACAGGAAATAAAATAAAATAGCATTATTGTCTCTTAAGACATTGCTAAAGGATAAAGGTAGTATTGATAAATATGACACAAACAATATAAATGATTTATAAACTCCCCAAAATGCCTTTGATTTCATATTGATCTAACCAACTTCTCATGAAGCTTCATGGCTAGTAAGTTCCTGTGTTCACATCTCAGTTCAGACACTTAGTAGCTCTGTGACCTTTGGCCAGATTAGTTTATCTCTCTGGGACTCAGTTTTGTTTTTTGTGCCATTTTTTTCAAATGTTTTATTAACTACTGGTTTACGTCACTCATTTCCACAAGATTTTGAGTTACAAAATTTCTCCCTATTTTTCCCCTACCCACATCCCCAAAATAGTGGTCCCACAGGATATCCCCTCCTCCAATCTGCTCTCTCCCATATCTTCTCCCATGCCCCCTTCAACTTTTCCAGTAGGGCATGGTGGATCTCTATGCCTCAGTGCCTGTATATCTTACTTCCCAATTACATGTAAAATAATATTAATAATAGTATATATATATATATGTGTGTGTGTGTGTGTGTGTGTGTGTGTGTGTGTATGTATATAAATATTTGGTTTTAAAACTTTGAATTCCAGATTCATTCCCTTCCTCCCTTGTCACCTACCCTTACTGTGAAGATAGGCAATTCAATATAGCTTATATGTGTGTAGCTAATGCAAAACATTACCATAATAGATATATTGCAAAAGACTGATGATATTTCCCTCCCTCCTATTCCACCTTCCACTTGTTCTATTCTCTACTTTGGTCCTGTCCCTTTTCAAAAGTAGGTGTTTCCCACTTCCTTCCCCCCTGCCTGCCCTCCCTTCCATCATCCTCCCTCTCATCCCCTTCCTCCCTACTCTCCTGTAGGGTGAGATACCCTATTTAGTGTGTATGTCATTCCCTCCCTGAGCCAAATTCAATGCAAATAAGTTTTAGCCATTCCCTTTTGTCATCCTGTTCTTCCTTTCCATTTTAAACATTTTCCTTTGCCTCTTTTATGTGAAATAGTTTACCCCATTTTGTCTCTTCCCATCTCCTCTCATTATGTTCCTCTCTCCCCTCTTAATTTCACCTTTTAAGTATCATCCCTTCCTATTAAATTGGTCCTGTGTTCCCTATCTATGTATACCTGTAAACATATATACACACATTCACATATGTATTCATATGCTCATATACCCTCTGATAGAGACTATATATATTTCTATTCCCTTAAACTGTTTTCATACTAATGAAAGTTTTATCAGTTACAATTATCATTTTTCCATGTAGGAATGTAAATAGTTCAACTTTAATAAGTTCCTTATGATTTCTTTTCCCTGTTTACCTTCTCATGCTTCTCTTGCTTCTTATAGCTGAATGTCAAATTTTCTATTCAACTCTGGGTTTTTCTTCAAGAATATTTGAAAGTCCTCTATTCTACTGAATGAACATATTTTCCCCTGAAACATGATACTCAGCTTTGCTGGGTAGGTGATTCTTGGTTTTAATCCCAGCTCCTTTGATCTCCAGAATATCATATTCCAGACCCTTCAGTTCCTTGGTGTAGAAGCTGCCAGATCCTGTGTTATCCTGATTGTGTTTCCACAATATTCAAATTATTTCTTCCTGGCTGCTTGTTATATTTTCTCCTTGATCTGGGAATTCTGGAACCTGGCTATAATATTCCTAGGAGTTTTCTTTTTGGGATATTTTTCAGGAGGTGACTAGTGGATTCTTTCAACCTCTATTTTATCCTCTGTTTCTAGAACATCAAGGCAGTTTTCCTTGTGAATTTCTTGGAGGATTATTTCTAGGTTCTTTCTTTGATCATGGCTTTCAGGTAGTCTAATAATTTTAAAAGTATCTCTCCTGGGTCTATTTTCCAGGTCAGTGGTTTTTCCCATGAGATATTTCACATTGCCTTCTATTCTTTCATTTGTTTGGATCTGCTTAACAGCATCTTGATTTCTCATAAACTCACTAGCTTCCATTTGCTCCAATCTAATTCTGAAGGAATGATTCTTCTCAGTGAGCTTTTGAGACTCTTTTTCCATCTGGCAAATTCAGCTTTTTAAGGCATTCTTCTCCTCATTGCCTTTTTGAGCTTCTTTTGACTTTTGAGTTAGTCTATTTTTTAAGGTGTTATTTTCCTCAGTAAGGCAGTTGACACTTCATAATTTTCTTGCATCATTCTCATTTTTCTTCCCAATTTTTCCTCCACTTCTCTTAAGTGCCTCTATGGCCTGTAACCAGTTTGTATTTTCTTTTGAAGCTTTTGATGCAGGAGTTCTGACTTCACTGTCTTCCTTCTGTTCCATGCTTTCATCCTTTTTATCCCCAACATAGGTGTCTAATGTTGGATTCTTCTTTTGTTTTCCTTCCTTTGCCTGGTCATGTTGCCACTCAATTAATTGACTTTTAGGCTTTTTTTTTCCACAGTAGGACTCTGCAACCAGACAGGGGAGCTTCTGTCCCAAATGCTGGGGTTTTCTCAGCTCCTGGAGCTATTAGTTAGGTTCCCTCTCTGAAGCCTCCACATGCTCTGGCAAGCTGGTCACACACCCCAAGCTCTCCACTGTAGACCACAATCCAGATGCAATCAGGTTAAAGCAACAGTGGTCACCACTCAGACTGTTCCCTTGGTGCCCCTACAATCTGCAGATCAGGAGCTGCAGCTGCCATGTGGCAGCAGCTTCACCACAGCCCTCAGTAACTTCTCACCCTAGGGGATATAAGCCAACACAATCTCAACTACTGCTTCCCAAAGTCCATACTGCACTGACCTCTCACTTTTTCCTCAGCATCTGTGTGTTGATAAGTCTGGAAAGGGCCATAGCTTCTAGTGTTCTGGAGTCCCTCCAGCAGGTATTTGGTCAGGGCTGCCCTGGGGCTAAAGCCTCTGGCTCACAGGGGGTTGGGGTTGGTTCCCACAGAGGTTTGCTGGCCAATCCCTGCTTGGCTGCTGGGCTGTCCTCAGTGCGATGCTAGCTCCTATGTGCCATTTTTTGGTTTCTATAGCTCCAAACTTTGTTCAGAGTCCACTTTTACATGGATTGGGGAAGGTGGAAGCTGAAGCCATGTGGAAGTCCTGTTTCTACACCGCCATCTTGACCCCACCCCTGTAACTCAATTTTCTTGTCTGTAAAATGTGATGACTGGATTCAATAGACTCAAAGATCCCTTCCATCTCTGAGTCCATGGTCTTACAAATCCAAAGTCAAAGAGTGCAGTGAATTGTGTTTTGTTCATTTTGTTGTTGTTGTTTTGGCCTTTTGATTGATTTCTTTTATTTTTCAACATTCATTTCCACAAGATTTTGAGTAACAATTTTTTTGCCCCATCTTTCCCTTACCACACCCCAGAATAACAAGCTACTGAAATCCCCTTCCTCCAATCTGTTCTCTCTCATATGCTCCCCATCCCCCCAACTTTCAAATAGGGCAAGATGGATTTCTTTTTTTGTTTTGCTTTTTGGAGAGCAACTGGGGTTAAGTAACGTGCCCAAGGATATATGGCTAGGTTTTTATTTGTGTGTGATTTAAGTGTCTGAGGCCGGATCCGAACTCAGGTCTTTCTGACTCCAGGGCCGGCACTCTACTCACTGCGCCACCTAGCTGCCCCATCAAGATAGGTTTCTATACCCCAGGTCCTGTATATCTTATTTCCCAGTTGCATGTGAAAAACAAACAATTTCTTAAATATTTCTTTTTAAAATTTTGAGTTCCAGATTTTTTTCCTTCTTCTCTCCTCACCTGCCCCCACTGGGAAGATAAGCAAATCAATATAGGTTGCATGTTTAGTTACTCAAATCTTTTCCATAGTTGTCATATTGTGAAAGACTAACTATATTTCCCTCTATCCTATCCCCGCCCCACTTATTCTATTTTCTCCTTTGACCCTATCCCTTTAAAAAATTGTTGCTTCTAGCTACCCTCTCCCCCATCTACCCTCTCTTCTATCATCTCCTCTCTTATCCCCATTTTGTTCACTTTTTATGAAATAAAAGTACTGAAGGCAAAATATAGCACAGCATACAGTACTTGGTCTTTAAAAATGTATTTTTACTGGAAAATGTTAAAGACAAAGTGTTTTTTCAAGCAAACATAGTATATGGAAATGTAGCAAAACTTCATTTACACACATTTTTCTTGCAAGGAAAAATCAATTGCCATGTGTTAAAAACTGCCATTAAGGATTGGCCCAACCTCTAATGTTAATGGCTATATCATTTCCCATTGATAGTAGTAGTCAATTAAATATTACTGAAATTTTAGAAGTTAGAACTTTTGTTCCTATTAAATTCCTTTGGCCCTCTCCCTTCTAGTGTCTACAACTTTCCAGTCCATTTAGTTTGGAAGAAGGCCAATATACAGGCTATGCAGCATCTTGTCCTGCACACGAGATAACAGAAAACACTAAAACCCCATAATTCCTTTCTAATCCTAATGGTCATAAACAAGTTCCTCTTACTATGTACTGTTAAGTGTCATCATCTCCATCAATCTATTTACCACTTTGCAGAATTTTTGCAAAAACCAAAGCATCTGTCATAGCTTTCAGAAACAATTTAATTTCTGACAGCATTTGGTGATATATTGCCTTATATGGCTCTCTTGTTGTTTTATGTACATTGAGTCTGATTTTCAACATTATATTATAAGATACCAAATATTATATTTTCCCCATTCTCTCTTTCACGGGGATGGTTTTATGGTAGATGCTCAGTAGATTCTTGTGGATTGACTAACTATTCCATTGCCCACAATTTTAATGGTATTTAAGTATACAAATTGAAGATGGTGACTCACTGTCTCAATTAAGGAAATGTGGTACAGAGACACAATATGGATCAGCAGAGGGTTAGAGATGAAATAAGAAAAAAGCTGAATTCAATTCTGGCCTTATACATATATGTGTAAACATTGGCAAGTTACTAAAAATTCTTAAAAATCTAAACAATTCTCTAAGGCTAGAAGTTATAGGTTAGTTGCCTGCTTAAATTACTCCAGGAAAATTACAAGTATGGACCAAAGAAGTAGGTACATATGTAAAACTATCATTAGATAGGGAAAGAGTCATACACTAAAAATTAGGAAACTTGGATTTAAATCTCAGATCTGGTCATTGTGTTATAGTAGAAAATCTTTCAAACTCTTTTTATATCAGTTTTCTCATCTATAAAATGAATGTGTATATATGTATATACATATGCCTATATATATATATGCAACATTCATACAAATATATATATATATATATAAACACTAATATACATGTGTATACATTCAAATTTATAGTTGCTTAAATATTGTTACATTTAAATTACTCATTTTTGGGAAAAATGTTTTTTAAAATCTTGATATGCTAAATAATTGTATTATTGAAATAAAATTACAAAGTGAAACAAAGGGGTTCAGTTAGACATTTATTCCAAGAGTATTTATTAAAGGTACATAATGAATTGTGCTAAGACCTGTGGAAGATACAAAGATATATAGTAAATGTTCCCTGTCCCAATAGAGTTTATATCCAAGTAAAGAAGGTAAGTTATATACAAATTTATAACACCACAAGACAACTGGCAATTAATACCATAAAAGTATTTAACTAAAATGTAATGTAGGGTTCATAGGTAAGGAGAAGTCACCTTTCACTGATAAGAAAGAGAACAGGAAGAGAGTCCTGAGGCTGAGTTGTTAGACATGGAGATTTGTTAGCAAGGAAGTTTGTGGAATTTCTTTCTCTGGAGAGGTCTAAATACGTTTTCATTTGCCTAGAAGAGATTTGATTTAGGTACTAAACTTTCTAGTATAATTTTTAATCTTATTAGGTATGATTGACAACATCTTTTGACCAAAACAGTGGAAAAGATGGAAGACAAAAGAGGATCTATCTGTTCTATTTGAGGAAACTTCTCTTGTCCACTTTAAACTGAGCCTTTGAAAAACCCTTCTATTCTCACCTTAACCTTATAAAGTAGAAGAAAAGGAGTTACTGTGTAGACTTCATAGATGCTATTCTAGTTTTCCTTTTGTTTTGCAGGTGACAGAAGTCTACAGGAGGATTCTTGGCAAAGAAGAGACCTTACTTTTAAAGAATGCTCACCCAATAAGAACTCTTTCTGAATAGAAATGACATAAATTCATCTAAGAGGTTAGTTGTCCATTCTGAAGGTCACTCCTTGAAAAGTGAATGCCCCATTCCAGAAAAGGAGTTGCTTACTGCCAGAAATGAGGAAATGCTTCATCACCCGGCCATTTAGAATGCAGTGGCTTAATGTTTGCCTGTCTTATCCAATAAACTCTTGGAGGGTTAAGATTTAGGGGGAAAATAGAAAGTGAATAGTCTGGACAAATTCTTTATCGATCTGTTTATGACAGTGCTCAATTTAGCTATTTTTCCTAATTTAAAATATAGATATCCCAATTCAAGAAATAATAGAGGTCAAGTAGAAGAAGGATTTTTCAATTATATGAGTCTTTACTTCACTTTGTTTGAGGTTTTTAAACCCAAAACAATTATCTGCCCCTTGAAAATTTCCTTGAGAAAATTCATTCTTTTTTTTAATCTTGTAGTATAGCTACATATTTAACTGCCTGAATTACCTACAGGCATATGTAAAGCACTCATTCATTTTTCTTCATGGGTCAGTATTCCATGGGTCAATAATTCTCATTAAAAAGGAGGTTTTAAAATCCCTTATAAATGAAGATCAAAATCTTTCACAACAGAATGACTAATTAACCCTGCCATAGAGTTTATTACATATTTTGCTTTGGCAAAATCAACAAAGTTCTAATTGAAATACAGATCTATTTATCTGTAATTAAAACATCTGCATTAGTCAAGAGCAGAAGTACCAAGTACTGATGATTAACTTCACATAATAATGCCAATGTAAAAAAGCAAAATTTTCATCACAACAATAAATCTTCGTCATAAAACACACCTTGTCTTCAGTAATACAATTTTTAATTTCCATTTATTTCCATTTTTTCCTTCTCTCTAAAAATTGATAATCTGTATGACTCCCAGTTTTTTCAGCTATTAAATGAGTTTAAATGACATGACCTCTAATGTGTGTTGGATATAAAACATTCAACAAATAAGCAAGAACATGACATTTGTTACCAGCTGTCACTTTGGCTGATTGCAAGTTTTCAATTTCTTGTCTACCAAATTCGATATGACAATATTAACTAATTTACCTATTCCTCAATCCTCATTTCTTCTAATTACTGAAATAATAGCTGGAACGAGATTTGGGAAACATGCTATGATTCAATAAATCAAGAAGCATTTATTAAGCTCTTAATATAAGCCATATGGGTTAGATACTAGTGAGTAAAAAAGAAAATATCCTCTGGCCTCAAGAAGGTTTTATTCTGTCAGGAAAGGCCTCATATACATATGCAAGTATATTAAAATTTTTTTAAATATGGAATTCACTTTTAGGGTTTTATTTTTTTTTTTACCAGGAAGCATTTCTTTTTAATTTCAACAAATGCTTTATTAAGCATTTCTTTTTAGTTTCAACAAATGCTTTATTAACTTCTGGTTTACATCATTCATTTCTGCCAGATTTTGAGTTACAATTTTCCCCCCTTTTTTCCCCTACCCACCATCCCAGAATAGCAGTCCCACAAGATATCCCCTCATCTAATCTGCTCTCTCCCATATCTTCTCCCATACCCCGTTTGACTTTTCCATTAGAGCAAGGTGAATCTCTGTGCCCTGATGCCTTTACATCTTATCTCCCATTACATGCAAAATAGTATTAATAATAGTATTTATATATTTTTAAACATTTGATTGTAAAACTTCGAATTCCAGATCCATTCCCTTCCTTCCTTGTCACCCATTCCCTCTGGGAAGATAAGTAATTCAGTATATGTTGTACATGTATAGCTATGCAAAACATTACCATAGTAGATATATTGTAAAAGGCTGCTTATAATTCTCTCCCACCCATTCCACCCCCAGCATGGTGCATTCCCTACTTTGATCCTGTCCCTCTTCAAAAGTGGGTACTTCCAACCTCCTCACCCCTATAATGCCCTCCCCTCCATCATACTCCCTTTCACCCCCCTTCCTGCTACTCTCCTGCAGGGTGAGATATCCCATTTAGTATGTATGTGATTCTCTCCCTGAGCCAAATTTAATGAGAATACGGTTTTGCCTTTTTGCCTTCCTGTTCTTCCCCTCCCCTGCAACCACTTCCCCTTGCTTGTTCTACATGAGATAGTTTACCTTACCCTGTCTCTCCACATCTCCTCTTGCCACTTTCCTCTCTCACCTCGTAACTTCGCCCCTTAAGTGTCATCTCTTTCCAACAAATTCAACCTGTGCCCTCTATCCATGTATACCTGTAAACATATATACATACATTCACATATGTATTCATATGACCATAAACCCTTCTTCCATTATTTTCATACTGAGAAAGGTTTCATCAGTCACAGTTATTGTTTTTCCATATAGGAATGTAAATAGCTCAATTTTGCTAAGTTCCTTTTGATTTCTTTTCCCTGATTACCGTATCAGGTATCTCTTGCTTCTTGTGTCTGGATGTCAAATTTTCTATTCAACTCTGTTTTTTTCCTCAAGAATGCTTGAAAGTCCTCTCTTCCACTGAATGACCATATATTCCCCTGAAACAAAATACTCAGTTTTGCTGGGTAGGTGACCCTTGGGTTCATTTCCAGCTCTTTTGCCCTCTGGAATATCATATTCCATGCCCTTCAGTCACTCAGTGTAGAAGCTGCCAGGTCCTGTGCTATTCTGATTGTGTTTCCACAATATTGAAATTGTTTGTTTCTTCCTGGCTGCTTGTAGTATTTTCTCCTTGATCTGGGGATTCTGGAACCTGGCTATAATATTCTTGGGAGTTTTCTTTTTGGGATCTTTTTCAGGAGGTGATTGGTGGATTCTTTCAACCTCTATTTTGACCTCTGGATCTAAAACATCAGGGCAATTTTCCTTGAGAATTTCTTGAAGGGTGATTTCTAGATTCTTTCTTTGATTATGGCTTTCAGGTAGTCCAATAATTGTTAAATTATCTCTCCTGGATCTATTTTCCAGGTCAGTGGTTTTTCCCATGAGATATTTCACATTGCCTTCTATTCTTTCATTTGTTTGAATCTGTTTAACAGCATCTTCATTTCTCATTAAGTCATTAGCTTCCATTTGCTTCAGTCTAACTCTGAAGGAATGAATCTCCTCAATGAGCTTTTGACATTCTTTTTCCATCTGGCAAATTTGACTTTTTAAGGCATTCTTCTCCTCATTGCCCTTTTGGGCCTCCTTTGCCATTTGAGTTAGTCTGTTTTTTAAGGTGTTATTTTCCTCAGTCAGGCTATTGACCCTCATTTCATACTTTTCCTGCATCCTTCTCTTTTCTCTTCCCAATTTTTCCTCCACTTTTCTTATTTGATTTTTAAAGTCCTTCTTAAGGTCCTCTATGGCCTGTAACCTGCTCATATTTTCCTTTGGGTCTTTTGGAGCAGGAGTTCTGACCTCACAGTCCTCCTGTTCTATGCTTCAATCCTCCTTGCCCCCAAAATAGGAGTCTAATGTTGTATTTTTCTGTTTATTTTGTTTCCTTTGCCTTGGCATGTTGCCACTTAATTACTTGACTTTTGGGCTTGTTGCCACAGTAGGACTCTGCCACCAGACAGGGGAGCTTCTGTCCTGAACATTGGGGTCTTCACAACTTCCATTTCTGGCAAGCTGCATACCCACCCCATGACCTCCACCCCAGACAACAATCCCGATCCAGGAAGGTTAAAGCAAGAGCGATTACCCCGCCCCCCCCAAGACTGATCCCTAGATCTCCCTACATTTCGCAGGCCAAGAGCTGGAGCTGCCACTGAAACTGCAAAATGGAGTGTCTCCTCAGCAGCTTCTAGCCCCTAGGGGAGAAAGCCGACCCATTTCCCAAATACTGGTCTTAAAGTCCATAGGGCACTAACCTCTCACTTTGTCCTAGGCATATCTGTGTTGATAATTTTGGAATCGCCACAGCTGCTGGTGTTCTGGGGTCCCTCCAGCCAGCTGCTGGCCCAGCCACCCTGGGGCTAAAACCACAGCTCAAGGCTACCTGGGCTCAACTCTCCCAGAGTGGTGCACTAGCCCTTCCTGCAGGGCTGCTGGGCTGTGCTCAGCGGGCGGTTAGCTTCTCTGTGTTGTTCTGTGGGTGCTGGGGCTCCAGAAGTTGTTCAGAGTCCCCTTTTACATGGTTTGGAGGTGGTTTTGGGGGGAGAGCACCTTGGACGTGCTGTTTCTACCACTTTTAGAGTTTTAAATATAGGATTATATAACAAATTATATATAGAGGTATACCCAAATTTCTGGTATATGTGCTACCTATATATTCTTCAAGAAATACAAAAAATAAAATGCTTTTAAAATTTCCCAGAAAATGACATACACACATATCCCATCAAACAGAAATATTGAATAGGTATTTTCAACAGGAAATAAGAATCAATAGGGGATCTTAGAGAAAAAAATGTCTTGAAATTTCTTTTTGTTTTGTAGATCCATATTTTGGGAACAACATTGCCAACTGGAGTTTATGGGGAAGAGGATAACCTATATTGTAGGGGCACTAGAGATTTTCCAGGGATGGGGAACATGCATTTGAGAGACCACACATGGCCATCTTGGTGCTCAAGTGTGGCCCTTTGACTGAATCCAAACCTCACATAACAAATAGCCTCAATAAAAGGATTTGTTCTGCAGAGTTTGGATTCAAAGGACCTTACCTGAGGACCTAAAGGTCCACATGTCACCTCAAGCCTGCAGGTTCTCCACCCCTGGTCACTGTGCCATCTGAGACTTGTCTGAAGGAATCATCAGTACTTAGTTGGAGAAGACAGAGGGGACTCCATAGCTGTCTTCAAGTATATGAAGTGCTTCTACATGGGAAAGGGATTCCAAGTTGAAGACTGATGACAAACATATGGAAAAGCTTCCTGATAATTAGTGCTGTCATGGAAAGTTCAAGCTCTCTCTCTCTCTCTCTCTCTCTCTCTCTCTCTCTCTCTCTCTCTCTCTCTCTGTGTGTGTCTCTCTGTCTCTCTCTCTGTCTGTCTCTCTCTCTCTCTGCCTCTCTCTCTGTCTCTGTCTCTCTGTCTCTGTCTCTCTCTCTCTGTCTCTCTCCATCTCTCTCTCTAACCTTTAATATGGATCTTTCAAGATTCAAAAAATGGGACTTCCTAAAAGAGACCTTTCCTGATTCTTCCAGCTGTTAATATCCTCAACCCACAAATTATCTAATTCAAAGGTCTCTTTTGATGATAAAATTATATAATTTAGTTAAAGTAATTGGTAAACCTTAAAATGCTATATAAATTTCAGTTATTCTTTTTTTATTATTTGCGTATATTTTGTACTTAACTATTCACATGTTGTTTCCATCTAGAAGTGTCTAAGCTCTAAGTGTAAGTGTAAGGAAGGGATGAAGGTGTTGTTTTTGTTTCTGTGTCATCAACACTCAGATCAGTGTTTGGTATCTAGTAGACACTTAAATGCTTGTAGATTAATATAAAAAAGAATGGGTTGCATCAGAAAGAAATGGGTTTGCTTTTCCAAATTACATCAGGTAAAGATTGTATGACTCAGGGTGAGAGTTATAGGAGAGGGATTTCTTCTGAAGATAAAGTTTGAAATAGATGACTTAGGAGATGCCCATTCCAACTCTGAGAGTCTATGATTATGTCATCTGGTGACTTAATTCAATCAAGTCTTTGATCAATAAGTATATGTTGAGAACTGTCAACATACTAGCTCTGTTAGGTGCTTCAAGTGAGATAATAGTAATATAAATAGAAGTAACATTAACTCATGGTTCTGTAAGGTTTTAAGATTTATAAAACTTTCTTCACCATAACTCTAAAAGATAGAGCAAATGTTATTCTAGGGCATGTGTTGTTCTCATGTAGGCTATGTATATGATCACATGAATTTGGCCCATGGGGACACATGAATCTGGAATCACACCCACCCCTCTCCAATAGAGATTTGGAGTCATTTCTACAGGGAAGCAGGTAATTGAGATCTTGAGACTGGTCCACTCTGCTCTTCCCAGAGATGGGATATCAGTTTATATCTATCTGCTCCCACCCTCCATATTGCTAGTCTAGAAGAATTTATTTATAGGTTCAATATTCTTTGCTGGTCACTATCCATTAAAAAGGAAGAAACACCTGAGGTTTAATCAGAAGGTTTGACTTCCAACCCACCAAATGTTAGGTGTAGAAAGAATATGTTATGTGGACACACGTGTATATGTGTATAAGTATACACATACACACATCTCTGTGGGTATACTAAATAGCAAATGCATTTATCTAAACTAACAGGAAACAATTCAGAGAAGTTACACAGATTAGAATATACTATACAATACATAAGGTGAGAGGAGAGAGATAAAGGGAGGGAGAGTATAAGGGACAGGAAGAGAAAGAAGTAGAGAGGGAGAGAGAGACAGACAGAAAGAGTGTCCCACCTTCCCAAGGTGAAGAAATTCCCCAAAGTCTTTATTTCAGCAAGCTGGAAATCAGGGATATGTTCAATCAGTCCACTTCCTTACATGTCAGACTTCTTCCCAGTCTTTTTCTCCCTCTGTAGCCTCTCCAGAAGAGCACAGCAAACCAAATGAGTCTCCTCTTAAAGATTGAAACCAGAAGGAAAATTCTTCTCTCCCAGGTGATGGACAATTTCACCCTTCACACAAGCATAGTGAATTGAGCATTCACTCTCTTCACCAATAAAGAGGGTCTTACACAAATTCCCATGCTTGAACCCCAGACAACATAAATTAGGAAATTGAGGCACAGATAGATTAGTTGTGTTTCTTATATTCAGGAGTCTAATGGGTCAAACCAGTCTTTGCATCATATCATACTGCTTCTTACACTCTAAAACATGAATCTTACTTCAAGGGAGCTTAACGATCAGCTGGATAGATATTGAGTTAGTATTATATGTATCAGGCAGTACACATTTATCTTGATGTAAAAATGCTAGTTGTCCCTTAGATATCTCAAACTCAACATGTCAAAAATAGAACTCATTAATTCCTTACTGCCCCAACCAATTTTTCTGAATTTCACTATTCCTCTCAAAGGTGCCATCATCCTTCTAGTCAGCCAAGTTTTCAACCTCTGTGTCACAATCTACTCTCCACTCTTATTTTATAAATGGAATCAGTTGCCAAATCTTGTCATTTTGATTTCCACAACATCCCTCTTCTTCTCCCAAATCACACAACTACAGTTCCATTTCAGACCTTGTTAAGTGGAATGTCATAACAATCTCCTACTTGGTTTCCCTACCTCAACTCTGCCTCACTTCGGTACAATCCCCACATAGCCATCAAAGTGAGTTTCCTAAAGGACTTGTCTGAACATATCACTCCCTACTCACTTCCACTAATCTTATTTCACATCTAGCATTAAAATCTGGCCCCTGCCTATGTTTCTGATCTTCTTATGCATATCTCCTCCTTTTTATTCTCTATGATCTATTGATACTACTCTTCTACTTGCTTCTCCCTACAGAATCTTCCTTCATCTCTCATTTCAATATCTCTTCACTGAGTCACAGGGTATGTCCTCCTTGCATCGATTCCTCTCACTCCAGACTTCACACCTTCAAATATTTGATTTCCTTCAAGACTTAGTTCAAGCACCACCTTCTACGGTGGCCCATCCATTGTCCCTCTAGCTACTGGTGCCTTCCCTTTTAAGATAATCTGTTTTGTACTTGCCATGCATATACCTTATACACATAAATATTATTTTCCATGCTAAAATATAAGCTCCGAAAGACAATGTTTTGCTCTTGTTTCTGTATCCTCATTAGTACATTGCCTAGCATGCAGTGGGGATTAGTAAATTTTTGTTGATTGATTGTGTTGTACAGATATCTCTTCTAATAGGAGATAGGAGATATTGTTTAGATTTGGGGTTTAGTGGTGCTCAATACACCAAAATACCAACATAGCAGGTCCTGCCAAATGAATTCAACTCAAGCCTTCTCTCAGTAAAAATTAAAAAAATATATGTATTAAAGATTGGCCATAATGGGTAGACTCTGAAGGAGCCTAAGTATTTGAGATGCTTGTATTGACAAGTGAGCCAGAACAATCTGACACAGATTGAGTATGAGCTAGATTGAATCTCAGCCACTTCATGGAGAGTAGATGGATCTTATATACAGAAAGATTGTTGGAGGGATCCAGGGGTGATCTAGAGGAGGGTTTAGGAGAGGGTCTTGAGGAGGAGTCTGAGGAGGAACTTAATGGGACTGAGGTCAGCCTCCGGGAATGGGATTAAGGATGGAAAATAGCTGAAGGCTACCTGGAGAAGACAGACAATGGAAAGCTATGTTAGTTTAAGGGTAATAGATTTGGGTATAGATATTTTGGTAGGATCAAGGTGGGGAAGTAGCTGGATAATGGAGGATTAGTCTGGGTTAAGAACAACAGAGATTTGGGCCAAGTGATAATGAAAGCTTTATGGTGTCAGGCAAATGCCTCAACAAGTGGGAAGATTCAAGGAGAGTTCATGGGGATTCCCAGAGCCTGTACCCCATCAGATGTCACTAGGGTATTGTGCTGTATAGATAGTTCTTGTAACTGGAGATAGAGGATATCACTAGGGAAGTTTTCATGAAAAAATAAAGGGACCTGTGGTTGAATCTTGAAGGTTGGGTAACATACATGGAGAGGGGTGAGGAAGGCAGTTCAAATGAGGATAACAAATTGAACAAATCACAAAAGGGTAAGCATGATGTGTATGGCATTGGGAAACAATGATAAGTGTGAAACAGCTAAAACCTTAGACCTAGTCTCACTGAGAGGAGAGGGAAAACTGTATTTGAGTTCCAGGACAAAGCTTCTAGGAGAAAAGAGGATAATTTAAAGTTGCTGGTTCGTCTTTCTAGAATGAAGAATAGCAAGCATGTGAACATGATCTGGAAGAATTATAGTAGCTTACAATTCCCTAATACTTTAGCATTTGACAAATGTTTTCTTTTCCATCCACAATTTAGAGTGTGGTAACATTAACTTTGCTGTTAACTATTACTATTAAGTATATGGGCTGTTAAGGTATGTTCTGAAAGCATACTAGCACTCTGGTAAGTCAAAGGGCCAAAATTTAGCATAGCATTATAAATCTAAAGAACTGCATAAGTCACTGGGAGAGGGGAAAGCTCACTGAAGGATGAATGGTCATTTCCATACCTGGCTCAGGTATGTTTCCCTTCCAGAGGAGTCTCATCCAAAGGGTAATATCTGTGATATTATTGCCACACCTTTATGATATGTGCAACTTTCCAGTGAACATTCTTTGGGAAGCTATTTATAAGAAAGAAATAACATGAGATATACCAGTCTATGTAGTAAGCATGTAGATTTTATTTTCAACATTATTCAATTCTTATTAACCTATAAACAAAACTAATTCTCACAGAGTATTCAGGATTCTTTTTGATGAAAATAATAGCTACAGTTCTCTCTGTGTGATAATAAATGCATTTTCAATTCTAGGCAATAAGAATATGGACTTTACTCAAATATTTGGTGCTGAGAACTAGTCACATGCTAAAGCTATAATGCAATTATTTTCCCCAGTAAAACTTATGATTAAAGTTTCAAGCAAAAATAGTCTCAGGGGCAGCTAGATGGTGCAGTGAACAGAGCACCAGCCCTGGAATCAGGAGGACCTGAGTTCAAATCCAGCCTCAGACTTACTGTGTGACCTTGGGCAAGTCACTTACACCAATTGCCCTGCCTTACCTCCCTCCAAAAAAAAAAAAACAAATTAAAAAGAAATGGTCTCAGTCTATTCTCTGAGAATGTGTGGTACTCAGTAGAAAGAGTAAGGGAATTGGATGGGGTGGGGAGGAGAGAGAGAGAAAGAGAGAGAGAGAGAGAGAGAGAGAGAGAAAGAGAGAGAGAGAGTCATTTATTTGTTATGTGCAACCCCACTTCCATCAAACCTGGGGCACTTCTCCTAGAGAAAATACTGTGATGCTGAGCATGTTATGAATGAGACATAACTTCTGATTGGCTGAGAGCACTCTGACTCTCTAATGCTGCACACTTGAATGGTGAAAACTTCAGAGATGTTTGGAGGTTTTAGAGAAAGGCAGTCAAACAAGATAAGCATGAACTTTTGAAAGATAGATTGGAGATTTCTCTGAAGCCACAGTCATGTGAGAAAGCTGTCCCATATCCTATCCCATCATTCCAACTCCTTAAAATATTAGAGACTGTAGAGTAGATTTGCTTCAGTGGCATAGTTCTCTTTTCTTGGGAGTTAAGACGTTATTTAACTACTATACAGAGCTCATTTATTTTTCTATAATCTTTAGTCTGTTCTAATCTTTATAAATTCTTGTTTTTTATGTTTGCTGCTTACTATGATAAAGAGGTTTACTAGCTATTTTGTGATGTTCTTTTACGTAACAAGCATTTGATCAGAGGGAACCAAACTGCAAATATTAAGTCAAGTGTTACATACCCTTTGAGGGTGATTAATGACAGTGTCTTTTATTCTGAATATCCCTACCTCAAGACTACAAACATTTGAGGTGCTGGAAATTGCTATAATTTTAGCCTAATACCCTTCTGTTGTTGATCTCCCCCTACTTGCCTTGAATATTCATTCAATTAGCTGATAAGTCCTCCAATTTTACCTTTGCAATATCTCACATCCACCCCTACTTCTCCACTCCCTCTCAAACCACCCTCATTTAGGTGCTCATCTCTTTTTACCTAGAGCCTCAAGGCTGTAGGTTCCCCACCCCTGAGTCCTCGATTAATAAAAATACTTATCCTGCTGATGAGTTTTCTTAACCTCAGCCTCAACTTTTCCATTCCATATTTCACTCAGATGTCAAGGTAACCTTAACCCACTGGTTTTATCATTATTACTCAATTTAAGTGTTTTTTTTTCATGCTTTCTCTCTCAAATAAAATATACCCCTGAACCTAGCATTCAATATTTTCTACAGCTTGATTCCAGTCTATCTTTTTAGTTTTATGATATATGTCCTTCACATGTTCAACATTCAACAATACTGTTCTTTGTTCTTATCCCCTTTACTTTCTCCATGCTTTTTCCCATGCTGACCTTATACCTAAAATAGAACCTCCCACACTCTACCTTTTGGAAGTGACTCTTTTCTGTCAAAGTCAGCTTAGATGCCACCTTTCTTCTGCCCCTCTCACCTCCAACCCACATACACACAGATACATAGCTGGAAGTGATCCTTCCCTCTTCAAATTTCTAAAAGCACTTTGAGTCATCACTATGTTGACCAAATTCTTATTGGTATCATAATTATTTATGTACATCTCTCTCTATGCCCCATTAAATTATAAGTTCCTTAAAAATAATTCATATTTCATATCAATTTCATATTTCCAGTAAAGAACAGAACCATGCATATACACAGTAGGTGCTTCATAAATGTTTGTTAAATTGGATTTTAGTTAATTAAATGGTAAACTAGTATCAGTTCAGTGTTGCAAAATAGGTGACATATGACAAAGAATGAGAGGCAGGGGACAAAAGAATCAGGGGCAATTTAACTTTGCTTATTTGTTTAATTTACTATTGCTATCTTACTATTAATAATAGTAATTTTAGTACTAACAACTAATAGGAATTACTAACACTAATTTTACTATTACTATTTAAAATTTACTGCTTTTTGCTTTACCAAGCTCTGGATTGGCCGTTTTAGATGAATGGGACAAGATGATTTGGCCATTGCTCAGACTATACTTGTGCAAAGGATAATTATAGGTATTCCCTTGCCCAGGCTTTCAGTAATGTGAGTCTTTCAGAAAAATAATATTAATAAGCACCAGAAATAAAAATAAATGTCAGAAGCTACCTAATGCTCCTACCTTCATTAAGTGAAAGAGCCAAGTGTCAGTGCACACAAGAGCGCCTAGCATCATCATTAAAATTTACTGGGAGTCTTTGATGACCTCTGCACCTACAATGGAGTTTATCTTGAAATTCTGCACATGGTCAAAAGGAACAAGCTATCTCCCTCTATGTTCTAGTTAGTAATCATATTATTCCTATTGGTTTTATGAGTCAACTATTGATTACTTGTGATGTGCAGGATACTAGGCAATAGTCACTAAAACACACAAGACGCTACAGTATTAACTAACACTGGCGATTCTACTCATGATCCTATTTCAATGTGGTTGTCAAAGTCCCCAAACCTATTGATATCCATAGAAACAGCTTCCTTATTTTATTAAATATTCTTTTTTGTCTCCATTCATTCAACAATCATTTATTTATTATCAATTATATGCTAAGTAGTGCAATGGGCTGTAAGAAGTCTAAGATTCTTAGACTTCAACTTTTGGGGGGTGGAGTCAAGATGGCAGAGTAGAGAAAGCACTCAGTCAACTTCTCTTTCAATTCCCCTCCAAGCAAATTTAAATAATACCTCAAATCAAATTCTGGAGCATAAGAGCCAACAAAATGTCAGGGTGAGACATGCTTCCAATCCAAGACAACTTAAGAGGTTAGAAGGAGAAATCTGTGACATGGAAGTGGAGGTTGGCCAGGTGCCCACATGGATGCAACACCAGTGGTGGCAACAGAAGCAGTTTCAGGAGCTTTCAACCAGAGATGATAAAGGGAGTTGACAAATGGTAATATTAATATTTCAGGGGATGCTTTGCTAGCACTGGATGCAAGACTGGAAGCTGTTTGGCAACTCCATTGTTTCTACTTCAGAGTCACAGTTCAAAGTTGAGAGGACCAGTTTTAGTCAAGAGGGATAAGAGCTCCTGAGGAGTAGTATTACCTCTGGTCCCAAGGAGCAGGGGCCCTGAAGAGCAGTATTACTGTTGGTCCTCAGGTTCTCATATAAATTTGTTAAAAGAAATGCACATTTAATTTGGTGTAAAAATCTATCTTATTCAAAAGGAAAGTAGGATAGCAAGGAGACAGGCAAAAGAGGGATTATAAAAGGGAGGGCAGTTAAAAGATGGCAGTGGTCAGAAGCAAAACAGATTTTGGACAACAGGCAGGATATGAAAGAGAGAAAAAGAAGGATAAACAGAAGAAAATAGGATAGGGGAAATGCACAGTTAGTAATAATAACTGTGAATAGGAATGAAACGAACTCACCCATAAAGAAGAAGTAGATAGAAAAATGGATTAGAAATAAGAATCTAACAACAAGTTGTTTACAAGAAACACATTTGAAACAGGGAAACACACAGAGTTAAAATAAGAATAGAGAACAGAAGCAATTATGCTTCAACAGATATAAAAAAGGCAGGCATAGCAATTAAGATCTCACAGAAAACAAAGCAGATAGACCCAATTAAAAGGATAAACTGAGAAAATTGCACCTTGCTTAAAGGCAATATAGACAATGAAGTAATATCAATACAAAATATCTATGCACCAAGTAAAATAGCATCTAATTTCTTAAAGGAAAAGTTAGATGAATTACAGGAAGCACAAGAGAATAAATTATACTAGTGGGGGTAAGCAACTTTGCTCTTTGAGAGCTAGATAAAATTAGCAACAAAATACATAAAAAGAAGTTTAAAAAAGTGAATAAAATCTTACAAAATTTAGATATGATAGGCCTCTAGAGAAAATTTAATTGGAATATAAGATAAACTTTTCTCTCAGATATATAGGGTCCCTTCAAAAAAAAAGCATTATACATCACAAACAAACACAGAAAAGCAGAAATATCAAATGCACCTTTTTCAGCCTGTAATGCAGTAAAAATTACTTTTAATAAAAGGCCATAGAAACACAGATTACAAATCAATTGGAAACTAAATAATCTAATCCTGAAGAGAGAATGGGTCAAAGAACAAACCATATAAACAATCAATAATTTCACTGAGAATAAAAAAAAAATGAGACAATATTCCAAAATTTGTGGTATACTTAAAATCAAAGGAGAGATAAATAAAACTGATAGTAAAAATAAATTCTTGATCTAACACATAAAGTGAGGAGATGAGTTTTTTAAAAGAAAAACACAATAAAACAAACCACTAGTTAATTTGATTTAAAAAAAGAAAGAAGAAAAAGTAAATTACTAGTATTAAGAGTGCAAAGGATGCATGTATCACCAAATGAAAATGAAATTAAAGCATACTAGAAGTTATTTTGCCTTATTACATGACAATAAAACTGACAGTTTAGTGAAATGGATGAATGCTTACAAAAATATAAATTACACAGAATAACACAAGAAATAGAATACTTAAATAACTCTCTTATAAGAAAAGAAATTGAACAAACCATTAATGAACTCCCCAAGAAAAAATACTCAGGAAACAAAAGGATTCAAAAAGTGAATTCTATCAACTATTTAAGGAACAAATAATTCCAAAACTATATGGACTCTTCAAAAAAGAGGTAATAGAGAGTCATACCAAGTCCCTTTTATCACACAACTATGGTGCTGATACCTAAACCAGGTAGAGGAAATAATAAAATAGGGAAAGAAAGCTATAGAACAATTTGCTTAATAATTATCAATTCAAAACTTTTAAATAAAATGCAAGCAAGAAGATTAAATCAATATATTACAGAATCATAACTATGACCAGGTAGGATTTATACCAGGAATGTAGGGCTGATTCAATTTTAGGAAAACTATAAGTATAAATGACCATATCAATAGCAAAAAAAACACCAAAAATCATATATCAATAGATGTAGAAAAAACTTTTGACAAAATACAACATCTATTAATATTAAAACATCAGAAAGTTTAGGAATCAATAAAGCTTTTCTTAAAATCATAAGTAATATTTATCTAAAACCAAAAGCAAGCATTATCTGTAATCGGAATGTACTTGAAGCCTTCTCAATATGATCAAGGTGAAGCAAGGACACCCATTATTACCACTATTATTATATACTTTAATAGAAATGCTAACTTTAGTAATAATACAAGAAACATCAATTAGAAGAATAAAAATGGGCAAGGAGGAAACAAAACTATCACTTTTTGCAAATATCATGATATACTTAGAGAACCCTGAAGAATAAATTTAAAAACTAGTTGAAGCGGTCACTAAGTCCAAAAGGGTAAATCTGAGCAGATTCCGGAGTGACGGAGCCCAGTGGAAGACAGAGTGTGGCAGAAGCCAGCCCAGGAGGTTGCCCAGAGTGTCCGCACAGGTCGAGCGCAGAGCACGTGGGGTCTGCACAGCTCAGACCTAAGAGCAGGCAAGCAGAC